>PVKE010009275.1:0-45261 GCA_004027555.1 Craseonycteris thonglongyai | reverse complement strand
TTTTTAAATGAATTTTTGTAACATTGGGAAAAACCAAACTAATTTTACAGTGAATACCTATATATCTGCTGCATGTAATTCACATTTTACTATACTCACTTTATCACATATCTGTCCAACTATTCATTCTTCTATCATTCCATTAACTTATCTTATTTTTTGTATAGTTTTGATACGTTCTTAAATCTACATAGTATGGAAGTACACAATTTAAGGGTCTCATGTAATCTTCCAGAATATAATTATTAGTTCTTACTCTGAGTATTACGGTTTTTAACACTGCAAGACCTTTAAAGTCTCTTTATTGTAAGCACCTTATTTTTCAGCTACAGAAATGAAGGCATATTGATTTGAGAGAGCTTGGGTAAGAATACCCAACCAATTAGTAACAAAGCCAAGATTGGAGTTCTTATTCTTTGTTTTACAAAAATATGTCCTTGGACAGTAAGAGAAAGTTGTGAGTAAAATAAGGAGAATCATTGAATGCTGTTTGTTAGAAAACTGAAGTGACTTTAAGTTAATAGACTGACACATATTTCAATTAACAGTGAGATTTTAGAAGTAGTTAAGTGAGCTAAGAGCTGAACATCTATGAAAATCTTTCCACTGTGTAATCAAAATGAAAAAAATTGCTAAAAAACCAACAAAAAACTCCAATTCTAGCATAAGTCTTGTACATGTGCCCAGTTTCTAGAAGTATGGAATGTCATGGGAATGAAGAATTAAAGGCTCACAGTTTTGGAAGCAGGGGATTTAAGTAGGAGACAGAGAGCATCTGCTGCTTAAATCCAGTTTGACAAACTAACAGGCTGTCATAAGAAGTACAGTTTAAACAGCATAGAAGGGAAACGTCGTTCAAACACCCCATTAGATAAGAGATCCGTTGCTCGAGGGCTACTTACAAGTCCTTTTCATGTCACCCACAGTCAATCCATGCTGTTCCCAGGCACGTGCTTACATCAAAGTTGTAAGCAACTCTGGTCAGAGAGTGAATGTGTGTTAATCAAATCTCTTTGTCGCTTTTATGTTTCTGTGTTTTGAGATAAATTATTTTTTATTTGTATTTTATAGTTTTTATTGTTTGAGAGATGATGAGAAAGAGAGAGAGATGGGGTGAGGCTCAGAGCAGTCTCCATAGTTGTGCATCATTACGGTAGTTGTGACATGGATTCATTCCACACAGGTGGATGTGGGGCCACGCAGGGTGGGGACGGAACTGGGGGCCTCCTGCCTGGGAGACAAGAACCTTCGCTGCAAGCTATCCCCGTGGTTACCGGTTGTGCCACAGTTTAGCATCTGGGTTTGCACCGGGTGGGTCTGGGAATCAAACCTTGGACCTCATGATTGCAAGGCAAGCTCTCAACCTCTGAGCTATCCCAGCATCCCCTGAGATAAATTTTTAAGAAAAAATTGAAGTCAATGGGTGAACAAATGTTAGAAAAATACTAAAACTTAGAAAATTGTTTACATTGAAACTCATACTTCAAAGCTGGTTAGGCAGAAAATGGAGTTTTCTCTCTCTCTTTTTTTTTTTCTTTTTCCTCATCTATCCTTTAAATCTCTCCTTCTCTAGGACTGTTTCCTCAGACTCCAGCTGAGCCACTAATATGCTTTCCCTGAGACCAAGTTTTACTATTTAGATTAATTAAGAACTTACTGGGAGACCTTTAAAATTTAACTTCTTAAGCCATACACTAAAAGAGTCCGGTCTTCTGTATTTTTAATAAACTCTTCCAAGCAATTTTTTAGGTGTTTAATAATTAAGAACTGGTAAGAAGAATGACACATTATAGGTCAAGAGATCTGCCTTTTAGTTCTGGTTCTGTTATGATTATTGACTTATTGAGTGGCCCTGTATAAGTTAGTTACCTCTAGAATTTATTTACTGTGTATGCAGTAGGTACCAGGCCCAACTAGGAGGATAAATCAAATTTTACTTTTATCTAATGGAGTTCTTCTTTGGCCTTACAACCAATATAATAATAATGATCTGGTAGGACATTTGCAAGATTTAAACAAAGTTGTATATTTAGGAACTTAATACAACATCTAATAATAAATAATGCTCAATAAATCATGGCTTTTATTGTAATTATAAAAATAGTTAATATTATTAAAAAATAGGCATTAAACTCTTCTGCTATTCAAGTTTGGCCCTATAAAGTGCCAATTGATTAAAGTATGTATGAACAGCAGGGCCATCCTCTAAATGTTCCTTTGATCATAGTTTTATCAGATTACTCAGTTAAGGTTACCATAAATAAGAGTCCTGTGGTCCACACAGAAAAAGCAAAAGATAACAACATGTTTGGGCTAACAGGCACAGGAGAAAGACCACAGGAAATGAATACATTTAGTCTCAAAAAGATAAGATGTGGGTGTGTCAATCTCTTTGATTCAATTTCCTCATCTTCAAAGTTGGACCAAGAATTTCTCTACTCAGGCTCATGAATCAGAAATGATTGTAATCTAATTCTGCTACTAGTTGTACAAAATTAGTCCAATGAATTTTTTGCTCTGAACCTTAATTTTTTAATCTGTAAAATATAAGTAATGCTGAAAAATACCTCAGACTGTGAGAATTCCTAGTGCATGATACACACTTAGTGCTCAGTGAATGTTAGCTAGTGCTAACATCTATTAGTTCCCTAGGGCAGCTATGACAAAGTACCACCAACTGGGTAGCTTAAAACAACAGACATTTGTCATCTCACAGTTCTGAGGTCTGAAATCAAGATGGGCCATTCCCTCTGAAGCCTGTAGGGACATCTTTCCTTGCCTCCTCCTAGCATCTTGTGCTTTGCCAGCAATCTGTGGCAATACCTGGCTTGCAGCTGCACAGCTTCAGTGCCATGGCGTTCTCCCTGAGTGTCTGTCTGCACATGGGCATCTTCTTATAAGGACACCAGCGTTGCTGCATGATGGGCCCACTCTACTCCAGTATGTTCTCATTGTAATTGATATTATTTTTCAACTACCTCAGTTGCAAGTATAGTTACCCTTTTAGGTACTAGAGGTTAGAAATTCAACATATTTTTTGAGGGGGATACAGTTCAATCTATAACAATGCCTCACTGTCTTCCAGGGTTACAGTGAGCGCTATGTGAAGTGACAAAGAGGAGAGTACTCCATATGTAAAAATATAAATGTTACATGTAGTTTTTTTAATGGAAGCCTTCATATATATGAAGAATAATTTTTAGAATACGAAGGAATACCAAATGTAAACATGTTTAAATCTAACTGAAAAGACTTTAAATGATACTTTAGAAAATCATGGTAGCAAGGATGTTGCTGAAATGACAGAAAGTACCCTTCAGTTTTATTCTACTTTTGAAATACACTGGTAAATGCTGAAGTGGAATTAAAGGATTTATTTTGTGTTGGGAGTTTACATTGGTCTAGAAAGAGCAAGTAAGACTGTAATATTTCAAATGGTAAAGTTTGTATCTTATTCTACTAACTGTATGCACCAAGTAATGGCTCATACTCTTTCACAAATCCATACCAATAGTTATTTTTTGTTAGTGAAATAAAGAAGATTTTCTTACACTATAAAGTGTAACTATTAACATTCTATCTTTCTCTCTTCTGTAAAAATGGGAAAAATGATATGAAAAACTTTGCTACAACTCTGAAATAGTAGAAGTGTTATATGAAAACTTGTGTTTTTTTGGTTGTCCATTTGTTTTTATTTTTGTCGTTTTGATCTATTTACTATTCTGGTAGTACTGTATGTAAAGTTCAGTAATTGGAACAACTGAGACGACCAGGACTCTCAGTGAAATTGTCCATTGATCAGAGCACTACAGAAGAATATAAGATCATGCATTTGCCATTTTCTTTCTGACTTAAATGTTTCTTACGATTTTTTTGTGTTTACTACATTTCCTAAATTAATATCCAGTTACCTTATAAGAAATGGAGGGGAAGCTGGGATGGCTCAGTGAGTTGAGCGCTCGCTTTGCAGCCCAGGGAATAAGGATCGAATCCCGGCCCCGGCCCGTGCGGACCCATATGCTGAACTGGGGTGTGCTTCCCATGCAGAAGGCCCCCAGTTCAGTTCTTGCATTTGGATCCTGGCCCGAGGGGGCGTCATCCCATGCGGGAGGCCCCCACCCTGTGCAGCCCCCACCCACCTGTGTGGAATGAAACCATGTTGAAAACTGATGACGTACAACTATGGAGACTGCTCTGGGCCCTCCCCCTTCTCTCTGTCTCTCTCTGTCTCTGTCAAAAACAATAAAATAAATAGTTAAAAAAAAAAGAAGTGGAAAGTATTCTGTGATAATTTGTTCTGTTGAAATGATGAAACATATATGGGGGGGTACCCCCAAAAAACCCAAAATGTGTTTATAAAAGTTATTTATTTATTCTTACATGTTTAAATGTCAGTCACCTTCGAAGCACTCTCTGTGTGATGTAGCATATCTATGAAGATCCTTTTTCCCTTACTCAAAGCAGATTTTGAACTCTTCAGTGTGATGTCTTTCAGTGCTTCTGCCATGTTTTATCTTGCCTCTTCCACATCAGCAAATCATGCCCCTTTGAGGACATTTTTCACCTGGGAAACAAAAATGACGTCTCTTGGTGCTATACGGGGTGAATAGGGAGGGTGGGTCATGCCATATTAGGTCAAAAACTGCTAAAACGTTGAGGTTGATATGGGCAGGTGTGTTGTCATGCTGCATGTTGTTTGTGTAAATTACCCATCAGGAAATGGGCAAATGCTTTGAAAGAGTCTCCAGAAAAAATTCACTGAAGCTCAACACCGCCTCTCACAACAGTGCTGGCTGCTACACCGATCCAGATGGGTTCCTAAAACACTCCCCTAACAGAGGCCTGCCCCCGCCAGAAGAAAATTCCATTTGGGGGGACCTCCCTAATATATAAAACATATATAGATATGTGAGATCTGACATTTAAGTTTGTGAATGCACCCTAGAAAAAGTGCTACGTACTTCATTGCTAAATATCATTACGGTCACCTTCAAAGTACTCCCCCTGTAAAGCTATGCCCCAATGCCAGCACCTCGTTTACTTTTCAAAGTGGTTTTGGAACTCTTTTTCTGGAATGGCCATCAGAGCCATTACCCTTGATGTCCTGAATGTCATCAAATTGTCTTCTTTTCAATATTTCCTATATTGGGGTAGAGAAAAAGTCATAGGGGGTCAGATCAGGTGAGAAGGGAGAGTGTTTTGATATAGTTATTTACTGGCTAAAAACTCCTCACAGACAGTGCCATGTGAGCTGGTGAATTGTGATGCAAGAGCCATGAGTTGTTGGTGAAAAGTTCAGCTCATTTTATCTAACTTTTTCATGCAGCCTTTTCAGCACTTTCAAACAGTCAGCTTGCTTAACTGTGGTCCAGTTGCTACAAATTCATAACGAGCAATTCTTATGATACCAAAAAAAGTTAGTAACGTTGTTTGACCCCTGATTTGGACTGATGGAACTTTTTGATGATGGGGAAATAGCTGACTTCCACTGTCCACTTGACGTGTTGTTTCAGGATCATATTGGTACACCCACGTCTTGCTTGTCCAAAAGGTCTTGGAAAACTCAAGCACTGATATTCTTGTGACAGCACACAAAAACACACAACAACAATAATGAACACCACTCAGCAAGACACTGCCACATGTCAACATGAACACAGCTGTGAGACACTGAAACACCAAGGCCATGAAACCTCACTGGGTTGTTGTACAGTGCTGTCAACGTAAGTGCATGGCAGCAAGTTCACGAACTCAATTGTCAGACCTCATATATATTTATATATATCCATATACACATAGAAAACACTAATTATTTAATTTCTGTGCAGCAACCAATGAAATATGACTTTGGATTTACTCAAATGCAAATATAAACTCCATGAACTGAAATCAGTAAGCGTCAGGTGCAGGCAGAGGAAACAGCATGTCAACTTAATTCTGCTTGTTCGACTCCTTCCCTAGAGAAACTTTCATTAGATTTATGCCATAATTTTACGGTAGTGGGTTGACTTGCAAAAGATCTTTCCAATACCAAATTAAAAAAATTATGTTCACCTTGGGAAAACATAAAGATCTGTCTCCAGAAGCTTTTTTCAGCTGAACTTCCCTAAACAAAACCCAGCGATTGGACCAAAGACATGTGTTATATGCTAAGGTGTATGAAGTCCAAACTTTCAAAGTAACGTTTGCAAAAAATTACAAGCTAACTTAATATGTTGTTACTGAAATTGTGAAGCTTTCCTCCTGAATATTTCTGCTTTAAGAGATATTCTTTATTCATAACCTCCCCAAGGCATTTTCTTGGGGACACAAAAGAATGGCTTGTATTCTGTTTTTTACTCTCATAAATTATTTGTTAGTTGTCAAAGTCTGAAGTTCTGCAATGATGTTTTATTTTCTTTATACCCACTCACCTAAACCTTTAGCTACAAAAGGGAATAGCAACATTTATACACTTCACGTTTTCTGTGTTCCTAAAGATTTGATTACTAAAACACTGATTGGCTTTCTTAAGCTCGATGTGATATGTTTGATTATTTTTATGTGGCTCAGGAAAAAGTATGTGGGTAAAATGTCAGAAATTAAAGAATGTGATGTGGAGAGTCTTAGCTTAGAAGAAACTTCCAATCCCAGGGATCTATTTGATTGTCTTATCTTCAGGTGGGCTTTCCCGCCGATATTCCCTCTGTCTTATCAGCATTTATTTATTACATAACAAAAAACATCTATCTTAATTTCTACCTATATTAGTACTCTAAACTGTACATAAATGTGTAGTTTCATTAGTTTGCAAAATTTATCAGAGACAAATTTACCATGATTTAACCCTTCACTTACAGAGACTCCTTCCCTGTCTGAGCCCTAGTAATGTTCAGAAGGTCATAATTTGGGGGAAATTTGCAATAGTAAGTAAGGCATGTTAACAATAATTGATTAAGGCTGCTCTTTCTTTCCATCCCAGCCTTACCTCATGGCAGGACATGTTGGAATGGCCATAAACATGTTTGGCATCTGGTTAAAGAGGGTATTTAGAGTTTGAGTTTAGTGGAATACATTTATACGGTTCATGGTCACTGCAGTGTACAGATAAGTAATTGCTAAATGTCCAGATGTAGAGATGTCTTCTGAGCATCTTTCTAATGCTCCTTGAGTTAAAGGGCAGAGCCAGAGATCTTTTGATTATCATCAATTCAAAGGACATTGTGACCTCAGTGTATAATAAAATGTGAAATGCCCTGAAATCATAAGGTATTCTATGAAAAACATTCGATAGAAATGTCCCCCAAATTTGATAGCAACATTGTATAAAACTTTATAATCGTGTGAACCTAAGAAAAAAATTCTAAACTATTGGGAAAAATTGTATTCTGTGCTTCAACAAAGGCTAAATTATCTTCTGAATATCTCTAGAGAAAATGCTACAAAATCATTGTAATATAAAAGAATACAGAGGAAATACTAAGAACAGACAATAAATTAATAAAAACTATTATGCTTTTTCTGGCATTTTGGTGCTTATTGTATTTGAAACATTGGAAAATTTGGAGTTCACTGCTATTCTGTTTTATTCTTAATAGATATTTACACATAACTAACTTTGTAGCTGTAATTTTGTATTATTTTTCTTTAAGGGGTCCCCAGTTCTATAGGCTTCCATACTGACAAAATCTGGATTCAACCCTGCATGACAGGAAACCAAAATAATCCAACTTATTTTCCTAAGAAGATTACATATTTATTTCAAATTCAGTTAATAATAAAGGTTCGTTTAAATTTTCCACTATTTGTTTTAGTTAGATTTTATTAATATTAAGAACATTTAAATAGCTGTTCTTCATATGGCAATTCTGTTGTGTTGCTTGATAGCCTGATAGAATTAAATCCAAGCAATCAGTTTAGAAATTGGTGAGAATTCAATTTGCAACCTTTTCAAATGATGGTAATGAATTAGATTGCCTACTCTCACTTCCATCTGGTCTCTCTGGTTATGCATTTTGCTAAGGGAGAAGAGAAAAACTGTCACAAATAACATATAATAAAACATTGTATATATTTTAAACTAGGACTGGCTTCCAGTTTCACTTTTTTGAAATAGTGTGGGACCATTGATAACATGCCTCATAGGGAAGCTTAGAGGGTTAGTAACACAATACCAATGAAAAGGGCTTGGAAGAAAAGTGCCCCTAGAAGTGAAGCAGTATTAGTGTTATACATGATTTGTCCTGAGCAAACCAGATTGTTCCAGAAAGGCTGTAGGCCCTCAGTGTCATGAATAATCCTTTAAAAGCAAAGAGATAAAGCCTCAAGGTGAAGTTACAGCTTGAGGAAATACTTGAAACAACTGAATTTGGAGTCAGACTGTTAAACATTTCAGATACAGAACAGCTAACAACTACCATTTACTACCCTTTCCAGAATAATGTCTTCTTCCTCTGTCATCTCACTATAAATGGGAGCTTTTAGGCAGAGCAGCTCTTTCACATAACTTCTGCAGGCAGAATACAGGTGGCTGCCACCGGATAAAAGCGGGTACTGACTACCGGTAGGTTTTCTTGCACTACTGGTCAAAGCCTTCAATCTTTAGTCATTTCTTTCCTACCCACCGAACGTCATCAAGATAACATAACAGAGCGGTTAACATTTTAAACATCTGCTCATATTACTTATGGATAATAAAATGATAATACTGGGAACAAATTTCAAAGAAGCAAAAAATTTTCATACACTTCATTTCTTACCAACCATTGCAAATTTAAATCTTATTCTAACTCATTCAGGCCTTTTCCTGAAATCGAAGTCGTTCACAGACACTGTTCCGCCTCCCAGCTCTAGTCCTTCAGGGCTTCAGAGCAGCTCTGACAGGAATCGCGTCCACGCAAAGCTCTCTAAGTTCACGTGGGAAGATTTTAAGTACCACTAACGATTGATCAGAGACGAGGCAGTGAGTTACCTTCTGTTAGCTCTTAGCTGAGCCAGCCTGGGTTTCCAACATTTTACAGCTTTTGCTCCATGTGACCTACCTCAGTACATAAAAACCTTTTCAGGAGGCAACAGTGCTCTCCAGATTGGCCCAAACCTCTCTTCCCAGTAAGGTGTTTTGTTCCTCTACTTTTTCTACTCTTCTAAGAGATTCATGTCCTTAAAAATAGCAGCTAACAGTCATAAAAACTAATATGCACTGAAGTGCTTTCTTTTCTAAGTTCTTCAGGCTTCTGCTGTTTCAAAATTATTCTTTTTCACAACATTCTGGAATCAACTTACTTCTTAAAGGGACTTCAGATTTTTTTTATCATAGCCTGTATTTTTCAAAAGGGTTGAATGGCATACTCAACTTTTAAAGAGTTTATTGAAGTTTCCTCTCTTAACTAAAGAGCCCAAAGTCTAAACAGAACTGAAATACAGAGGCTCTCTTGGTAACCAGAAAAATCCTATGGCTGGAAATTGTGTAAACTCTACTGATAATGCAACCCATTCCCAGCTAAATATAATGAATATTCTTATGGGCATTCTGTTATGAAAATAGGTTTGCTCTTGTCTTCCCCTGTATTTATTGTTTTGACAGCTCTTGGTAAGAGAAGCACAGCTACATGTATGGATATAATTTTCTTTGATGTGAATGTTTCTTCTCTGATTTCTCTTACCTCCGATTAGCAAGTATGTGTTGCTTTGTAAAGCACTTGTGACACCGCTACCTTTATTTTTTTCAAATAAATAGGATCCATTACCCCAGTTCTGCCTAAACAGCTTGGAAAGTCCCCATCAAACACCCAGGTATCTCTTTGTAATTAAAGCAAATACTGACCCCGTAAAGGCCCACTGGAAAATTCCTCACATGTTTAACACTGTGGGCAAATCAGCAAAGAGGACTTCTGCTGAAGCTTCCTTTAACTACAGTGGCATTTCTCAGAATGTGAGCCTCATACTTAACTGGTATAACTTTCCCAAAGAATTCTAGAAGTGACCCTTAGCTTCTTGAGTTGGAAAAAAATTTCTTACTAATATGAAGAATAAGAAGCTGTAAATAAGACCCTATCTTAGGAAATTATCCTTGGAAGCTTACTGCACAGTATTGTGTTGTACAAAAACTCAGTTTCAAAGGAAAAACCAACCTTAATTAGAAGAAAACTTCATTTGGATATTGAGAATAGTCTATCCTAAAAGGCTTAAAAAGGCATCATCTCAATTGGTACTTTTTTATTGATTCAAATTGCCATGACCTCTGGCATAATCCTGGTTATACTCAGCCAATGCTTTTGAATCTTCTCCTCCCTTAAGGTAATCATGGATAATGCCAGACATGTGTTTCTCTTCAGGGTGTTAGCGAAATTCCAGAATCAAAATATGTGGAAAGAGGCATGAGATGTGTCTGCTTCGGAGTCTTCCCTGCAGGCAAGCCCACAGTTCATTACTACCGCTCTCAGTCACAGCCATGCTTTGTGTAAAGTAGGCTAACGTTCACGTACCAGCCTAACAGGCCCTGTTGTCTCACTGTCCTGAGTTGCTGCTTTATACTTCCACACAGTTATCCTCCGAGCAAGGGAACTGGGTTGAAAAAATCTTCAAATGTTCTTAGTTCCTTACAGAAAGAAGTTCAAAGTCCTCAGCCTGCTTTGTGAACCGTGATCTGGTTGGGCTCATTTCTGCCTGTGTCTGTCTACTAATGTACTATCCGTGTTCTGGTACCTAGTGCCCTGCCCTGTCTAAACACAGCCTGCTCCCTACTACCCTGGCACAAGCTGATTTTCGTGTCTGAAAGGCCTTTTATTCCACAGATACTCCTCCGGTATTCGTTCGTATAACAACTTTCTGAAAGACACCTTCCCAAATATTTCTACCTACAAAAGATTTTTTTCTCCTCACCACATGCCATTTGTAAATGCTGTGTATTTATAAATCCTATTGCACAATGCCTTACGTGGTTACTAAAAGGTGTTTCTGCTTTCTCCACTGTATTGTAATCTAGAACAAGAAGAGTTCTATATCTTAACCATATCGATAGGTTCCTTTATTCCTTCTAGTGCGTCCCCATATCAGGCCTAGCAAAGAACGTTGCATATAGAACTGTAAAAATATCTGCTACTTAGTTGAATTATTACACAGCTGCTTCTGATGGTAGTTTTCCACGTGTAGGTAAAAAATAGGTTGAGAGTACATGAATATGTAAGAAATACTTTGAATACATAAGGAATACTTTAATACATAAAACAGCACTTATGTGAGGAATAGGCTTAGCAAACTTTACTATTATTTGGTTCCCTATAATGTATAGATGGTTTTCCCAAAATGTAAAACATCTGATTGATTGCTCAGAATACATTGTGCCTATGTACTTAAATGTCATTTTTCTTTAATTTCTGTTTATTTCAAAATTAAAATTAAAGTAATTCTAACAAAAAATGCAAACGCTTGGGCTACCAAAATATAAAGATAGAAAAGAAAGTGTCTGTATCACTCAGTGCTCTTGTGCAGGCTATTTGAAAGACTAAAAAGAGATTCGAACTTCTTGTTTCTCTGAGCTGGCAAAACAGGCCATGTAGATATATGCTCATTTAGTAAGAACTAGAACATCTACGGGAGAAACCATTTCCTTTAGAATAAGATCAATTTGCAACACATCAACCTCTAACGCTGCAAATTTGTCACAGGCAAGGGATCTTTCTTCACATATTTTATAGTATCTTTTATCTATAGTCAGAATGTTCTGCCAAGCATTTATTCAGTATCATTAAATTGATAAATGCTCTTCAAGATATTTTCCACAACCATTCTGTGAATGCTGATGAATAGCCTTTCTCAGAATATGTAACTATGGAAGGTGGAATGCCAGTGAAATTTTAAGATTTAATAAAAAAAAAAAAAAAAAAGAAGTTACACACATTTAGAGCTATAGATTCTATCTGCCAAAGACAATTTATTTTTATCCTTTTTTTTGGCTTTCTTAGTTGACTTTGCTGGAAGATATGTATATTTAAGCTGTAAAAACACAATAAACTCAAGTCCGTGTCAGGATGTAATGGAATTATGCTTTAAATTTAATAATTGAATGTTCATCATGGAGTTACCATGACACACTACAGAAGCTGGAAAGCTGTGTTTTTTTCTATTTTGTTTTACTGTGTTTTCTCCAAAGAAGTTTGATTTTTATCAATAGAGTGTTGACATCATTTCCTTTCTAAGTGGCCATTGTTTAACTCTGGTGGAAAGGGACAGGAAGAGGGCAAAATATTTATTTATATAGAAGGCTCTCGTCAGGAAAATGTTTTCATGGATACTTTATTTCCTCATTGTCAACCGTGAGGTTCTTATTAAAAGATAATGACAGTGTCTTACATGTGAATACAAAAGCATGGGAATTTGTTTCTGTTCATGGAGCTTTTACCCATTACTTTTGATAGGTATTTTTTATTTTGGCTATTAGTTTATTTACTCTCATAAAATCTAGAAAAATATTCAGACATTAGGATCCCCTAAAATTATAAACAAATAAATGATAGATAGATAGATAGATAGATAAAAGAAAACCAAAATTCGAATACATTTATGTTTAGTGAAGATTGAGTTGTCTTTTATATTTCAACAGTCTATTCTTTGCACAAAGCCAGATAAAATGGAAAGGATTAAACTCTGAATTGATCAAAAGATTGGAGGAGGCTTGGGGTTTCATTTCGACTTAGAGACTGTTGGAAAGTAGCAGAAATGGAATAATGATGAGAAAGTATATGATTTCCTGAGTTATACTTTAATCCCCCCTTTTTTCTCATTGCCGTGGTCTCTTTTTCAGAAATGGGGTTTGGAAAATAAGGGCAAAATATAATCTTTTGTATTAGTCTAGAGGTTATATTTTTCTCTGTATCTTTAATGATAGTGTATGTGAGGCATTTCCTTGGGCGTTAGTGAATCTGAGATTAATTGTTTCACATAATAATAGTACTGAACATTTATGGATGCCTACCCTGTCTTAATTACTCAACTAAATACTTTACTTGCATCAGTCATGTTGCCCTCACAACAACACTGTGAGAGGTCAGTTCAATCATCCACCTGTATCAGAGGATCGGAACTCGCAGGCATGCCTAAAATTATGCAGTTGCTAACTCTTAGAGCTGGGCTCGAACCCAGGCAGCCTGACTTCATAGCCTGTGCTCACACAGACTTGCATAATGTCAGATGCTGTTCACCAAGCCTGCTTGCTCTCAATGACAATGACTAGAAATATGTTTAAGAGAGCGTGATACGAAAATATATGTACTCCCATTCCACTATCCCTCTGCCTTTAAGAAAACAAAATGGTTATCATCAGAGTTCCAGGCACTGTGCTCAGTCTCAGAGACATAGAAATGAATCATGCAGATATTTTTTCTGTCTTTCATCTCAAAGCCTAGTGATGGCAGAAAGCACTCTATGTAATTATTCATTGGATTGTATGATTTTTAACATAGTAGCTATGAGTTCATCTAATATAATGAATTTGAGTAAAATTCAGGAATACTTCTTGAAAAGCTTTACATGTAGCTGACATAAAAAATCTTATTTTGTGTGCAATAAGCATACATGATTGCATGATTATAAATAGTTCATATCATTCCATAAAAAACGTCTGTGCTGTTTCACCAGGCAAACTATAACATCTGACTGACGGGTGAACGATAATTGTTCTCTCTATGGAACCTTGATGAACTTTTCCTTCAGCTCATAGTCTCAGCGACACCACAGGTGCTGACAGAGTCATACTAGGCGAGAAGCATTGCAATGGAAGGGAAAACAGAAAACAGAGGCTGGGTGCTCAGCACTGGGCCTTTCGGCTGTGTCCTATCTGTCAGAACACGGATACAGTCTCCTGTCCCCCGTAGTAGTTTTAAGGATGCAATGGGACGTTCAGTAAAGCACTTTACAGGGTACGTAGCTAGGACGGTGTCTGTCACACCCGGGCTCTCAGTGATCTTCTCTCTTCCCCTAACCCCCCAAATCTTTCAGTCTTCACGGAAACGTCCAGGCTGGCGTAGTTGAGTTTCTGCGAAGAATCCCGTATCCAGCTGGCCATTCCTAGCTTCTGGGGCACATTGTCAAAGACTCCATTTGGGTGTTTCCTGCACAGATACTGTGCTTATAAGGAGAATATTTGAAAAGATTAAAACTAAAGAATACATATGCCAGAAAAGCCCTGATCTAAGCTCCTCACCAGATCATTCCTTTTCCTTGCCTTGACCACTGAAATCTTTTTTACAGGTTTTAAAATCCTGCTTTTCATGATAACACAAACCCAGAAAGAGAAAATGGTTTCTCAGAACCTGCTGTGTGATTTAGGTGTCCTCACTTCCCAACCGTTGCTCCTCTCCGGCAACTCAGTGGTCATCAACGTCCGCATAAGGCATGCAGCTGAGCAGATCTGCGGCCTGTTCTCAGCGCTGGTTCACACGGCAGGAAATAGCAGGCCAACAGCTTGGACAGGCGTGTGTGTCTTCACTGTGGGTTTGTCTTTGGGAGAAGTTCAGAGAAGTTATAAGGTACTGAATCCAGCGTAACGTCTTAAAAATCATTTGGAGGCATTGCTCCCATCTCCAACGTTTCGTTTCTGTGACAGGAGCCACCTCCCTGCACAAGGCCCCTCTTTCTCTTGCGTGTTTTCTGCTCCTCACCCAGCACTATCCTGATCCCTTTAGTGGGACCGTCCTCCTGCCCTGATGCGGAGCTTTTACAGCAAGGAGCACCGCTCTGCACTCGGGGGAGGAATGGCCTCCGTCTTGTTAGGCAGACTTATATTTACGGTTATATATTTCGACTCTCTCCTACAAGCTCTTAGATATGAAAATGAAAATAAAAACGTAGTCCTAAAGTAATTGTTTTCTCAGGCGGTAGTCAAGGGAACTCCCTCACTGAACTGAGACACCGCAACCTCATCTGAGTCGTTGTTCACAATGAAAGAAAACAAACAGGGTGTGAGGGCTGGTTTGGGGTCAGTACAACTCACTGCATTTTCTCTTGCTTTTCCAGTTGTCTTTTTGTTTCCTCTACTAGAGTGCGAGATCCTTGGGGCAGAGCTATGTTTTACCACGCTATGGTTCACACTAGGCCTGGCGTCTAGTGTGAAATGCCACTCAATAAATGTTTAGAAAAGAATCAGTGGATGAAGAAATAAAAATGTCGATGGACACTAATTTTTTTTTATAGATGTTGAGACTAGGGAAGAGCAAACGGAGAAAACATTGCCCAGATCCACAGCCCACTAGCTGAAGGCAACGGCAGAAGTCTGATTTGAACTGTGTTTAAGATATTCCGGGGAAGCCGGGCTGGCTCAGTGGGTTGGGCGCTCACTTTGCAGCGCCGGGGACCAGGGATCGAATCCCGGCCCCGGCCCGTGCGGACCCATATGCTGAACTGGGAGCTCCCCCAGCTCAGTTCTCTCTCTGTCTCTGTCTCTGTATCTCTCTCTCTCTCTCTCTCTCTCTGTCAAAAATAAATAAATAAATAAATAATATATTAAAAATAAACAACAACAAAAAACAGCAAACAGCCTCTTTAAGGGGAAGCCGGGATGGCTCAGTGGGTTAAGCGCTCACTTTGCAGCCCCGGGGACTGAGGATCGAATCCCGGCCCTGGCCCGTGCGGACCCACATGCTGAGCTGGGAGTTCTCTCTCTCTCTTTCTCTCTCTCTCTCTCTCTGTCTAAATAAATATATATATATATATATAAAAGATATTCCTCCCTCCTGGACTCAGCCTCCTCCTCCCCCTTTAAAATCCATGCAGGGACAGCAATCCCAGCAAAGCCACCTCATTTGCTGTCTGGGAAGGAACATCAAGATGGCTTTTCTTTGTGGTCTGTTGACAGTGGTGGCTAACAGAGCCCGTCTGCCCGGCTCAGGGCAGTAATCCCCTTCGCTGGCTCTCAGCCTTGAACACACAGAACAGGTCGGGAAGCTATCATGCCACACCCTCTCTTCTTAGCCGCCTCTTTCCTGGAAAGCATTCAGGTTGCCTTCGTTTCTCCTGTGGGTAAATAACTAGTTTACCAGGCCAGCAAAGTCTCTCGATTTTGCATATCACGTACTGTCAAAAGCAGCACAAATCTGAGTTTCCTCCACATGCTCTTCCCCCTCCTCCACCTCTATCATCAACCAACTGCCCTGGGCAGTTCTCTGGCCAAACAGCTCAATAAGGTGAGCGCATCTTGAAGAGTTGGGCTGTGTCTGAAGCACCTTGTAAATCCAGTTTGAAATCACAAAGGTACTTGCGTACCATAAACAAACTTTATAAACTTAAAAAAAAAAATTCATCTCCCTTATCTGACAGAGACTGAACAAGGTTATCTCAACAGCTAAATGACAATGCATTTTAAGTGAAACAGGGGCAAATGTAGACACTTTATATAAGCACAAGAACAGAATTGGGAGAAACAAAACAAAACAAAACACTTTAGTGCCTTGCCTCACAGAGTCTTTAGAAAAAATAGGGTTAGAGTCAAAGAAAAAGTCAGCTATCAGTGTGGCTAGTTAATAGTTTTGTGGCTTTTAATAATGTATGTCCCAAACTTTGACTTTAAAAATGCAATGAAGAAAATTTAAAGTTTAGTTTGTCAAGATAAACTATAAAAACACAGCAAAATAACTTTCAATGTGCTCAAAATTGCTTTCCACTCATGTAAAAATAAAAGTGAGATTGAACATTGAATGAACTAATTTGAATTTATAACATTTTACTCCCTAAGAGGCATTCCATTCTCCTTTTATAGATAAGGGTTAACAGCTGCCTGTTTACATTGAGATGTGCCCTTGTGTGATTTCAAGGGTATCTCACCTGGATGCATAGTGGACATACCCAGCCCATGGGAATTCCCAAGAAACAGGTTTTCTGCCCACCCTATGTGTCTTCATCTAAAGTTAAGGCTACATTTTATACAAAGAGAGTGTTTCGATGAATTAGCAATTTTACACAAAGAGAGTGTTTCGATCAATTAGCAATTTTACACAAAGAGAGTGGTTCGATGAATTAGCAATTACCTACATGTAAGGGAAACTGTATTGAAGAATTAAGTGTATCATATAATCGTTATTAAAGAGACAGAATCCGAACGCCAATACCTTTTAATTCCAACATAATCATGCCATAGTACGTAGTCACCTTCTATGACTAAGCTGACCAGATGTCCCATATTAAATGAGATAGGGAGATGCTGGGAGGGCTCAGAGGGTTGAGTGCTCGTCTTGCAGCCCTAGGGTCTGAGGATTGAATCTTGGCCCCAGCCCATGTGGATCCATATGCTGAACTGGGGTGTGCCCCCAGTTCAGCTCTCACTGGGGCAAGCCTCCTTGGTGGGAGGCCCCTAGTTAGGCTCCTGCACCATGCGTGCTTCCCTTGAGGATGGTCCCCAGCCAGTTCCTGCCCTGTGCAGCCCCACCCACCTGTGGAATGAAACTATGTAGAAAACTACTGATGTACAACTATGGAGACTGCTCTGGACATTCCCCCTTCTCTCTGTCTCTGTCTCTATCTTGTCAAAAACAATAAAAATAACTCTGTAAATGGGATAGAGAAACAACAGTACTGATCTATTTCAAACAGTTCCTATGGTCAGCCTACTGACATCTTGAATTTGGCCCAGTGAGACTAGCCTGATCGTAAACGGGACAGTACCATTGTTTTCTGTCCCATATAAAATGGGATGTCTGGTCAGCCTTGCTATGACTTGTGGTCACTTAGATAGTACATTGCTTTCTTAATAAAGTAAAAAATCATTAAATGTGCAGCAAAAGGAACACCTATCTAATTGAAAATGGAATTAGTACAGACCAATGGGATTTTTTAAATGTTGGTTCAGCAAAATTGTGGTGATTTTATATTTTCTAAAAGTTATTGGAAGCAGAGGTCATTTGTAAGAATGACTTTGTTCCCTACCCAGTGAACATGAATAAAAAGAAAGACAATTGATTTGCATGTAGTTAGCTCATTAAGCAATTTTAGGGACCTACTGGGCTCTGGTGCAATTAGAAAATGAGTATTATAGTCTTGAATAAAATTCACAAAAATAGGATATTGCATTGCCTACAAGTTCATGCATAGTAGAAAGCACTCCAAAATACTAAGTAGCACTGAAGAAATATGCATATGGGTTCTCCGTCCTAAAGTTTAAAATTGACCTACCTATCAGTGCCATAATTCTTTCATTTGATGATATTTACTTTTCACATTCATTTACTTCCTAGCTCTCATCTTCAGGGTCTTTTTATCTCTCCTATATATGTTGAAATTTCTTTTAAGAGTGTTTCTCCAACTCATAACCCTGTTTTATGGTGGGAAGTTAAAAACTTTATTTGTTGTTTAACTATAGGACGTGAAATGATACAGTAACTATCTGGATCACTGTTCCTTTAGGCCACCGTTACTCCTAAAACAGTCACTGGCAGTTGTACAGCTTTCCAGTAATACTGTTCTTCATAGCGAACCCTTCAAAGGTGGTGTGAGATTCTCAAGTATTTTCATTCCTTGTTCCAGTAAACGTTTGCCGATTGCCTGACGTGCAAAGGCGTGATATTGGCATATGACAGAAAGACTAAATTACTTTTCAATTAATAATGAGTCTTACATTATAATTTGTAGAAAATGCAGTCACCAACATGGAGGAAGTATCTTCAGTCCTGATATTAATCAAATAAGAACATTATAAAAATGAATCCTCATTGTTCAGATAGCCCCAGTGATTAAACAAAATGCTGTATTGAACATCTGGGATTATTATAATTGGTCTACCTTTCTTGGAAAACCATTTAAAGAAATATAAAAGGGCCATTTCAATGAGAATTATAGATATAAAATTTATGGATAAGAAAAAAGGACAACATTACATATATAATATGATTGCAATTTTCTGAACTACGTGCATCAGGTAGAGGTGAGATGGAAACGTTGTTGTATGAGGAGGGAGGACGTCTTTGTTTCTCTGGCTTTTCTATCCTGTTGTCTGGGATACATTTTCAGAGGCTTCTTTCATCTTGAAGGAAGGGTATCATTGAGGGACAGCCACGCCCAGAGCTTGAGGTCTGAGGCCCTAAACACCTAGGAGCTGCCATGCAAGCCCTACTTACCTAAGCTTTTGTTTTGTTGAGTCTCAGGTACCTGGGTGTTTCTGTTACTGTTTGTTTTAGCTGTGTGCATCTGAGCCTAATCCTGCAAATATATGGTGAACAATAATCTAAGATTCATTGTATACTTACCATCAATAAGAAATTCTAAGTTTTAATTAAAATTTTAAACAGAAGATTAATATTTTTATTCAAAATATGGTCTGTTATACTAACTAAAATTTACATCATTGAAAATCATACACTATTTTAAAAGTGCTCTAAATGTGTTATTTATCAAGATATTTACCAAAATAATAAATGCCATACTACAATATTTTGTTATTAATAATTATTAAGTTCAAAACTTTTCATAATTGTTAATCTGATTTATTTGTTTGTTTGTTTGTTTCCAGTTCATTTCCCACCCTAACAATGAGAGCAGTCCTCTATTTTCAGTATTTTTTTTTTGTTTCGGAACCATCATGTTCCTCTCACGGGAACTGCTAACTCTGTTTAGTTTTGGCAGTCAAAAAATATGTTCCCAGGACAAATGGCCCATTGCGCTGTGAAGTGTACACAATTCCCAGCTCAGAATAATGCTACATGCTAACAAGCAGATGTACACAGCTGGCGTTTTAAAAGACTTGGCAAAGTTTACTCTTTGTTCAGCTTTCTTTTGATTAATCCTTACAGGATTTTTCTGAACATTTTATACTGACCTTGTTTATATAAAAACATTTAAATGGAGAAGAAAATAAATTAAAATGCTTATACATCGCTCGCGCGCGCACACACACACACACACACACACACACACACATTAAGTTCCAGGGCTTTTTTTTTTAACTTGGGCCATCAAAACCACAGGGCCACCATTTTTAGAAATAAGTATTATAGATGATACTTTTAACAAATTAAGTATAATGAGGCATTAAAAATGTCAGAAATGTTTAATGAAATCATTACTAATAGAATAAAAAGTAAAAAGTACATTTTATTTTGTCAGGCTAGCTAGAAAACATGTGAACACGAAGAGCAGCAACCATTTGACTATATACAAAAACACTAGCGTGTACTTTTAAATACTATTTTCTGTTCGTTCTGTGTCATGTGATTAAAAGAAAAGAGCTTTAAGGATTTATAATCTAATGCATCACAGCTCAAAGAGACAGAAGGAAGAGAGAGGGAAAGAAGGTAGGAAGAAAAAAGGGAAGGAAAAAAGAAAAGAGAAGAGAAGGGAGGGAGGGAAGAAGGGAGGAAGGCAGAAAGGAAACAATGCTATGTTCTACTAATGGCGCAGTTAATATCTATAGCAAATATATGAATATCAAGTAAATGTTAAAGAAGACAATACTATATATACATGTATATGTATATTGTATGTGTATTACACGTGTATGTATGCATGCATGTATGCATATGAATATATATCCATATATATGTATGTATATCTATATAGATAAAAATGTATAAGCTAAAAAAATTTCTTAGGAGTAACCATGCCTGTGTTCTTTATCATTTTCATGTTAAATATATGACCAATTATAAAAATTCAATATTAAAAAATGGTCCATAATGTATTTTTTGAGTAAATTTTATCAAAATTATACACAAGAGTTTAAGTCCATTGATTCTGCACAATTTTTTATGATAGAATATTTCATGTATAAATTATTCATTAGGAATATAACTCCGTGGTCACTACATCACGTTTAACAGTTAAAATTTTTTTTAGTCTACAATCAAGACTATAGCTAAAAAGTGATACATAGGACAGTAAATTTAAGAGTCAAAGTCACAGGTTCAGCTCAAATGACCTCTCCCCTAAAAAAACCTATCTTACAGCCGGACTCGCTTCCTTTGAACAAGTGTGCAGTTGGTCTGTGCCTCCAATATGACTCCTGAATCTTCTAGCTCATATAGCGGGGGTGGCGCACCTATGGCACGCGTGCCCAAAGTGGCACGCGGAGCAATTACTTGGGCACGCGGAATTATCATTTTTTGTTATAAAAACATCCTATGCCTCTTATAGACATAAAAATAATCGATACCTCTGTCTCACTCGATGGGTTGGCACGCAAGTTGAGCGAGTATACTCTTATTTCATAAACTTTGGCACTCAATCGCCAAAAGGTTCGCCACCCCTGTATATAGCAATTATTTATGTAGTTTTACATAGGTTATTGGCCCAATCTCCTAGACGGTCTTTCTCTTCCTCTGACCTTCTTTAATCTAGTGGTTCTCAAACTTGAGTACCGGTATGTGAAAGGCTTGTGAAGCCAGACATTGGTGGGTCCCCATGGCCATAAGTTTTTATTCAGCTGTTCTTCAATGGAGTCCAAGAATCCTCATTTTTGTAAGTTCCCAGGTGATATTCACTCTGCTGGTCCTAAGAATATTTGGAGAACCACTGGTCTAATCTTTTCTCTACCAGGAAGAGAGAGACGGTGTTACAAACAATCACCCAAAGACGTTTAAGGAGTTCTAATATGAACAGTCTACAGCACTAGGTGCTTCCATTCACACCACCCTCCCCTACTACTCAGAGAGCCTATTTCTTACCAGTCCTGTCCTCATCCTGAACAGCCGTACTGAACTTTGTTTGAGATACTCAAGTGTAATCAGCTTTCTTTCTCTTCCTTCTGGTACACTGATGTCTTCCTTCACCTGGCTCACTCATGCACAGGTCTCAGGTAGCAGGTATTTCTCCTTCAGGAAGCTTTTCTGTCCCCATCAGAGGTGCTGTGCCCGTGGATTCCTTTGGTACTCTATTCCTAGTTCAGCCTACCAATAATCCAGTAGATTCTCCTTCAATTGTAGAGTCTTTGATGGACAGAGGCAGCATCTTTTGAGTTCACTACTATCTATACAGGACTTCATATGTACCAGCTCTTCAATAGAAATCTATGGAATGACTGAATAACGTAAGAAATGGATGTCCTGGCTTACCTGTCAGAATGTAAGCTTATGGAATGCAGAATTTGGTGTCTGAATCTTCTTCATAGCATCCAGAAGAGTTCCTTGCACGTGGTAAGTGCTGCATGGTGTGACTTGGCTAAAAGAAGATATGGATAGATGTAGGAACAGATGGAGAAAGGTAAACAGGTAGATGGAAAGGAGAAGCATGGAAACGAGACACACGGTCAAATACCTAGAACTAGGTATAGTATTTGGAAAAGTTAAAATAGGGATCGTCTTATTTTACAACAAAAATAAATTCTCTGATGTAGATTCACTGAAGCTAGCCCACAGAAAGAAAGCAATGACAAATATGTATCATTGAAAACTGAAAAATACAACTTTTGAGAGGATTTTCCATCTGAAGGTTCAGGATTACAAAACATTAAACTTTACTAGAAAAGTATTCCTCAAAGATAGGTAGGGAGAAATAAAATCCATCTTAATAGAGGAAATAGCAGTATTGCACGACTTTTATGTAAGGAAAGAACCATAACACAAGAATCTTCAGACCTTGGATTCAGCTGTGGCTGCCATCTGGTAGGCCACAGTGTGGGAAAAATGAGAGCAGTGACACAGGGGAATAAATCATGGGCCTGGGAACTGGAAGATCAGAATAATTCTGGTCTCAATTTTAGTCGCTGAATTGCTAGACAGACTTGACTGTGCTGCATGCTTTAGTTTTCTCATCCGTGAAGGGGGACTAATAAGCTCTTCAACAAGGCAATGCAAAGATGAACGAATATTGGTGAATACTGAAAACCCTCTTGGATGTATTTCTATTTTGAGGAAACCTCATACACTGTTTCTTCCCAGTCTCAATTTTTTTTTTCTGTATTCCAGTATGGCTAAACTTCCTGTTATTTTGCAGTCCATGTTGTATATAAAACTGAATTTCCCAAGCTGCTGAGCACAGTGATTATTCTTGCCTTCACTGAGAAATTCTGCAGATAACAGAAATAATTGGAATTGAGCAGCTGCTAGCTTTCCCATGTTGTAAACAATCATGAATGGTTTCACTCTGTGTTATTTGCTGCTCTTACTTTCTCTTTCCATGCAGACTAGAACTAAAGACTTTCTGTTATAAGCCCTATAGAGATTATGAGTATAATTAAGAAGCAGTGGAACTCGTTGGCACAACCTCTAGCAAAGAGGGCATAAGAAACACCGCTGAGCTGGAAAGATAACTTAGACTAGCAATCACCCCCAAATATGCAGTCCAGAAATGGGAGGGGGCAAGGGGAATCCTTGAGAAATGCATTTAGCACATGAGAAAGATTGCCTAACCCTCGGAGGGAACCTAGCAACAGAAGCAGGCAAACGCAGCTGCCATGTAACACGGGAAGATAAAAGTGGGCTTTTCCATTAACCGCTGGCAGCTATATGACTGTCTTTGGCTCCACTTTTACTCTGGTTGGGTGAGTCTTGCAGTGTTTACTCTCCACCAGGCAGAACTTCTCAACAGTGGCTTCACTCATGCAACCGCCACAGCCTGAAATGCCATTTCTTTCCATTTCCTTTCCCTAAATTTTTAGCACATTGGTGGAGATGTCTCAACCTCTTCCCAGGTGTAAATATCTGTTCTGTTGTCATGTCTATAATGGAACAAAAATCTCATTATATCAAGATTATCTGTTGTATCTCTCTAGCCTTATATGAGCTTATTGAGAATAGGGATCTTATTCTTCTTTGTGTCTGCACTGTTAATTCCTTGCTCAGTGTTCCTGCCACATAATAAATACCTTATAAAATTAGAGGGCCTCTCAGCCTTTGGATGGGAAGGCCATTTTTAAAACAAAAGAAATGCTTGACTCAGTCCCATCTGACATCACCAAGTGCCACTGTCATTACCTAACATAAGACTGAGCATATTTTCATTTTTTTTAGGAGCATCCTCTGTGTTTATGAAAGCTTGCATCCTGCATCCTGCAGAATGCACAAGTAGCTGTTCTCTTCTCATATTACTACAAAGCCAAAACAATAAAAGCATCTTACATCACAGACTTGCATTACATTAGCTTAGTGAGAATATTTCCCATATAAAGATCAATAAAAAAAAATTCAGAGCAATTACTAATTAAATGAAGAGAAAATGTTTTTCTGATTCAGATCCAACTGATGGTTTTCATTGGCAATGCATTCTAGCTTCCCCCTCTAGCTAAGTGCTCTGATCTTCGGGGAACTAATGATGTTGAATTTTTAGAAAGTATTGGGGTACCCTAATCTAAGAGATGGATTTGGGGCAGGGAGATGTCCAATATTGGGCGGGTACTGTCCTTTGTCTAGAGTTGTAGGCTCTCAACAGACTCCTAAAATATATAAAATCTAAATAATGTAAGTATTTTTGAAAAGCTGTTCAAGCTGTGCTAAAATAATCTGGGTGATTTCAAATTGAACCTACCAAACACATCACATTCATCAGCCAAGTCACTAACGGCAGCGCGCCATGCCAGCTGCTGAAGTGTAGAAATTACGATGCTCGCTTGTGACTTGATACCCACTGAATAATACTCTAGTTCTCAAGAATGACCGAACAAATAACATGGGCAACTTCACCAGAACCACATCTTATCACAATGTGTCGGCATCAAAAGGTCCAATTTTATAGAAGTAAAGCGAAGATTTTGCTTTTTCACATTTTTCTTACTTTATCATTTCCTCAAAATGTGTTTTCTTTCCTATGTGCTGTTATTAGGACCTCATTGTTCTCTTTTAAGTAATAATGAGGATTTGTTTAACTAGATTTTATCTGTCTAAACTACTTTGTTGTCTTTTCCAGGCGATTTATACAGAAATTAAAATTTCTCCAGAACATTTTTAAAGTGTCTTAGCAAGTGCACATAAATGATGGTCATGCCTAAGAGATTAACCCATGTGAGCCCTAGTTTCCTAGAGAGGTGCTCACATTGTCACTAGGGAGTAAAATGTGCAAGGACATATTTGTGTTGTTTTAAGTTTCTTTCAATTGTGCTAATTATGATACATGTTTTCTGACGCATGTGGATCTTTTCACAATCTTACTACCAACCAGGTTCTTGTTCTGGCCAAGAATGGTAAAGAAACCTTAACGAATATACTATGTAAGTCACGATAAATATACAAAAAAGAGAAATGTAAAGAGAAAAATTTTCTAAACAAAACTAAACTGTGCCCTGAGATAAGTGTTGCATTTACAATTACTGTCCTTCCTGCCTCGATGCCCATTTTCTTCATTTTTACCCATACGGTACAAGTGTGATGGAAGTTAGAGGAGACCAAGAGAAAAAATAAGTGAGATTCACTCTCCTTCCCCACCAACTGCTGAACAGGATAGAATGGGAAATTAATTTCTGGTACGTCACGTGATCTTAGCTTTGGGGAGCTGTAGCTTAGAAATAAATCATGTCTCCTAAATGTAATGTGAGCACATTTCACAGAGAGACAAAATGTCACTCTGAGAAAGGCAAGGAACACACGGGTGTCTACATGAAACCTGTCCAGAATCCCAAATGTGCCTGAAATGGCCCTGTATTATTCAGCCCAAGCCATGACCATCCTGGAAGAAAGATTAAAGCCTGCATTGGAAGCTTCCAGAAATCATCTTCTGGACGTGTCATTGTTGAAAACACTTTCTTTCCATTCTGTGGTTTAAAAAAGAGCTGGCCAACCACAAGAAGCACACCATAAATCAAAGCTACAGAGCAGGGCTTACGTTAGGCCATTGCGATAAGAATTTCCACAGTCAAAACCCAGAATTGAAATGGATGAAGGCAATCATTAACATAAGCACGCAAAGACAAAAATCCTTCTGATTTTTTAATTAGCGCTTTCACTCAGAATTAGACCTGTTGTGGAATTAAACATGCTCTCAGAAACCCTGTTCACCTTATGAAGCATGAATACTCCATGAGGAGAAAGAGGTGGGGACTTTGCATCTCCGTGAAGAGCAAAAGCTCTTAGCTGTTTAATCTAAACTGTCACTGACTGAAGGGAATCTGCAGAAGCGGGTTTCTTCATGCCTCACTGTCCCCAAACAGGAAAACACAACAGTTAAAGAAGAAAACTGGAAAATCTGCATGGCCTCACAAGTAAATTGAAGAACTGCCGCATGCTGTCTACAGGTTTAGTTCTGATCAAGGGCAATAACAAAGAAGTCTCTGGCCAGCCAGGGACTGGGCAGCAGCGGTGCCAGCAGCTCCTGGCGCCTGGCAGAAGACGGATGCAGCGTTCAAGGTGCTGGGCAACGTGGGACTGGCCTTCCTGAGGGCCCGATAGTCCCCTCTGAAGAGGGACTCGTGGAGCCTCCATCATTACACCTATGGTACATACACAACGCCATTCTAAACCAGAGGCAAGCCAACCTTTTCTGTAAAGAGCCAGATAGCAAATTTAGACTTTTATGATCCCTGTCAGAACTGTCACCTCTGCCATAAGCAATACACGAATGGAGGAGTGTGGAGGTTGTTTCAATAAGATTTTATTTAGAAAAGCAAGTGGCAGGTTAGATTTAGCCTGTCGGTTATGATTTGCTGATTCCTGTTCTAGATTATTTTGTTTTGAAGATGTTTCATAGTGCTACTGAAGAAGATTCTTTATGCATTTTATCTATGTATCTGTGTACCACAAAGAACAGAAGAGTGGGGATTCTAAGGAGCAAATACTGGGACCGACAAGAATATGGACACATAGAGATCAGAAAATAAAGAGATGAAGAATGTTTCAGGACCTCCGAGCCATTTCCAATTTATTGAACAAAGAATAGAAACCTCCTGCGATGATTAATTAATAAGGTTTTGAAAGCAAGAGGCTGCAGTCCTAGACCACATAATAACAAATTAGAATGCATAATGTAGTCTTTATACTGTCCTACACCTATCTAGTCACTTAACTTCACTGATTGAAGTTCTATGGTTTAGACTCAGAACAAATTATCCATCATTTATAGTTCATGGTATATGGCATATAAAAATGTAGGTCTTAAAAATGTATAGGTCTTATCAGGAAGCTTCTATTTAACCATTCTCATTTTTCTATTTAAAAACATTCTCAATAAACGATCCCCTTCAGATGTTGTTAAACATACCCCTCAATAAAGCATGTCCTGCCCACCTAATATAGAAAAGATTTTGAAGCCAAAATGGGCAAAACTGTCAAGTTTTTTTTTTTAATAGTTCACTCATCTTTCACTTTTCTTATTTAACTCATATTTCATGACCACCACTATAGTTACTCCTATGGAAACATCAGAGTTTACCCCTTTTTCTGATGGACTCCCTTTGGAAAACCTACAGTAATTAAACCCAACTACTTACTTATCTACAACTGCACACTTTACATGACAAGACTAGAGAAAAATTTTGCACGTTGACTGCTCCCTTCAGATTTAAGAGCAAAATCTCAAATGAGCACTTACTATCTCTTTTTACCTTCTCTGTGCACCTCAAAATATCCAACATCGCTTTCATGCTCACTAGCAGGTGATGACTTCACTATACACGTAAAGAAGCTGCCAGCTCCCAACGGCTTCATGTTCTCCCGCCTATCTTCTCTCTTGTTATCGAAGCACCGCCCCTGGTCTTGCTGCGTTCAGCACCTCCACTTGTGACCTAGATCCGGCTTCCTTTTGTCTTTTCAAGGATTTTGATCCTTTAGTTATCTCATTTTATTTTGTGTCATCAATATCCCCACCCTTTGGGGTCTTTTCCAGCATCACAGAAACCTGCCTTATGGTCACCCAAACTGACTCTCCATAAACCCCACTGGGATGTAATTTCTCTGCTGCTTTCCATAGCAAAACTCATCAAAGAATTGTCCACAACCTCTGTCTGTTCTTCCTTACCTCCTATCAATACCGAGCACAATGTCCAATCTTGTGTGGGGACCTGTTAACTATTATTGACTAAATAATAAATGAGGCCCTCCCTCTAGGTTTTATAAATAGTATTCCGTATACTCCTCAATTATAGTACTTTTTACCTACTTTTACAGACCCCTCTGAGTGAGATAGTATTACTTTATTTTTGTGTTCTAGAACCTAGCACAATGCTGGGCACACAGTGGACTGTCTACACGTTAGAGGAAGGAGGGAAAGAAGGATGGGAGGGAGGAGAGAAGGAAAGAGGCAGGTCCTAGGTTTGCTTTCTGGCCTCAGCCCATGCAACCCCACATGCTGAACTGCGGCACAAGTGGTACCTCGGGATGGCTTGGTGGCGAATGTTCTCACCTCCCATCTGGAAGGTCCCTGGTTTAGTTCCTGCCCGGTGTGGCCCCACATCCACCCGTGTACAATGAAGCCATGTCACAACTAATGATGTACAACCATAGAGACTGCTCTGGGCCCTCCCCCTCCTCTCTCTCTCTCTCTCTCTCTCTCTCTCTCTCTCTCTCTCTCACCTTTTCTCAAACAATAAAAAACAAACAAACAAACCTTCAGATGTTCTCTGCTCAATAAAAACAATAAGAATACGGACAAACTGTTTTTAAATCAACATTGTTACAATTTGGGAGTGTTTATTTAAGAAAAATGCCTGAACCTCAGTTACAGCAGTGAACCTTGTGGCATTTTAATTTGTCCTGCTCCCAGCACCCTCTCTCAAATCCCATGGGAGCCTTGAATAGCAACAATCTCACTATCAGTGATCACTAACATTCCAGCAGCCACTGAAAGGGGCAGCACGGAGACAGAGCTCCTTCAAAGTCCCATTTCCAGATAACTGTCATGATTAGATCCATCTGGACATTCCCTGGAAAGTCCTGCCCCAAACTGGCCTTTATTTGATCTGCATCTCAGTTTACCTAGTGATCGCCGTTTTCCTGGGAGTATTTCTTGGAGGTAATCAGCAGAGATAAACATGGCGGCTGCCTGATGTGGCCATAACTATTGGGACAAACAACAAAGTGACCAAAACACTTAAAAAAAACAACAACCCCAAAACAAAAAGAACAAAACAAAACTGGAGAATAAAATGTCTGTATTCTTGAGAATCCAGAAAGCTAGGTGTGTGCATAGGTCTGTGTTCATGCCCAGGAAAGATGAAGTCCCTAAGCACTTACCTTGGGCTGACCTTGAGTCTCTGGATAGGCAGGAAATAAAGACTGAAGGTGAGTTGTATACTGCCTATGTAAGGATTGAAGGCATGCCCCAACATGCGTACAGAGCCGTCAGCAAAAGGGGAGTTTTATTGATTCAAGGCATTTAAGGAAATCTCTCTCCAATTACTAGCTGACTATTAAATTAACCATGCAGTTACTTGAGAGGCTGCATAAAACAAAGAATACTAATGTTAAAGAGTTAATTCAAGAAAGTTACCTGCAAACAAATAGCCGCAATAATAAGCAGCACCAACAGTAAACCCTGTGAATGAGAGCTAATCTAATTTCCAGAGTTGCTACAATGCATTATTTAAAATGTCAGATTTTCAAACAAAAATTAGAAGCCACAAGAAAAAAACACCAAAAATTATGGGCTGTACACAAGAAAAACAAATAACAAGTCAATAGAAACTGTACCTGAGGAAACTATTGTTTTGGAGCCACTAACAAAGATTTAAAATTATTATTTTAAACATACTCAATGAACTAAAGAAAACTATGATAAAGAGCTAAAGGAAAATATGGGAATGATATCTCATTAAATTGACAATAAACAGAAATTTTAAAGATAGATCTATTGAGATAATCCAGTGTGAGTGTCTTAGTGTGTTTGGGCAACCACACTAATACGATAGGCTGTGCAGCTTGTAAGTAACAGAAATGTATTTCTCACAGTTCTGAAGGCTGGAAGTCTGAGGTCAAGGTGTCAGCATGGTCAGGCGAAGGCTATCTTCCAGTCCCAATCTTCTCACTGTATCTTCACAGGATGGAAGGAGCTCTGGAGCTCTATGGGATCTATTTCATAAGAGCACTGATTCCATCCATTAGGGCTCCCCATTTTGACCTAGGTACCTGCCGAGGTCCCACCTGCTAATACAATCACATTGGACATTAAGCTTTCAACATAGGAATCTTAGAGAGATAAAAACGTTGATGCCATAGCACTGAGAAACAACATAATCAAAATTGCACATTAGAAACTACATATTTAACACAACAGAAGACAGTGATGGAAGAATATAAATTAAAAGAGATATACAGGAAGCAAATAGCAAAACGGCACACATAAATTCTACCATATATATCATATTATATTATATTATAATGTAAATTGATACTATATATAAATATTTAATTATATTAAATGTAAGTATATTAAAATCTCCAATCAAAAGGTAGGGATTGGAAGAATAGATAAAAAGAAACGTTGGTCAACTATATACTTTCTGTAAAAGGTACACTTCAAATTCAAAGACATAAATAAGTTAAATATAGAAGGATAGAAAATGATATATTATGAAAACAGTAGCTAACAGAGAGTTGGAGTAGCTGTACTAATCTCAGACAAAACAGACTTTATGACAAATTGTTGCTAAAAGCAAAGATGGCTATTTTATAATGATAAAATTGGCAATCCCAATAGAAGGTATAACTATTATAAGTGTAAATGCACTTGACAACAGAGGCCAAAAGAAACATGACAGAATTGAATAGAGAAATAAACAGTTCAGCATTCATAGTTGAGAACTTTAAATCTACACTTTCATAATTGATAAAATAACTAGATAAAAGATTAGCAAAAAAAATAATTAAAAAATTAAAAGACTTTAAGAACCCTGTAAACCAACTGGACCTATATAGCCATCTGTAGAACAGTTCACTCAACAATAGCAGAATACACGTTCTTCTCAAGTACACATAGAATGTTTGCAAACCATCTATCTGATAAGGAACTAGTCTCCATAATATACAAAGTACTCATACAACTCAATGTAAAAACACAAATAAAAAAGCCAATAAAATGTGTAAAGAACAGACATTTCTCCAAAGAAGATGTACAGTAGCCGATACTCACATCAATAAGATCTCACCATTATTAGCAAGGAAACAAGGAAATATAAATCAATACCATGCAGAGGGATGCCAGGACAGCTCAGCCATTGAGCACTTGCCTTGCAATCCCAAGGTCTGGGGTCCAGTTCTCGGTCTCTGCCCTTGTGACCCCATATGCTGAACTGCAGTGCAACTGGTAACTGCCTGGAGGGCTTGGTGCAAAGGTTCTCACCTCCCCTGCAGGTGGAGGCCCTTGGTTTGGTTCCTGCCTCACATGCAGCCTCACATCCACCTGTGTGGAATGAAAACATGTTAATACTAATAATGTATTACTATGAAGACTGCTCTGTGCCCTCCCCCCTTCTCTCTCTTTCTCTACTCTCAAACAATAAATCTTAAAACAAAAACAAAAAAACACAAAAAGATACCATTTCATATTCACTAAGATTGCTAGAATCAATAAGATGGACAATAATAGATGTTAGGATGTGGAAAAATTAAAACCCTCTTGCATTGCCAATGGATACACGAAATAGTGCAGTGTATTTGGAAAACATGTTGCAAGTCCTCAAAAGTTACTATGAGATTCAGCAATTTGATTCTTTGGTACATACCCAAAAGAAATAAATACATATGTTCACTAAAAAAATTGCACTCAAATATTTACAGCCATATTATTTATAATAGCCAAAGAGGGGGAAATAAAACTTGAATGTTCATCAATTAATTAATGGATAAACAAAAGTAGTATAGCGAAACAAAGGAATATTATTTAGCCATAAAAAGAAATGAAGTTTTAATACATGTTATAGCATGCATGAAAGCACTATGGTGTGTTAAAGAAGCCACACAGAAAAGATTCCAGATTGTATAATTTCATTTATATGAAAAGTGCAGAATGCACTAATCTATAGAAACAGAAAATAGAATTGTAATTTATAGGGCTTGAAGAAAGCAGGGTGATGAAGAATGAATGCTAATTTATTAAGCATTTCTTTTTGAGATGATCTAATATTCTGAAATTATTAGTGATAACAGTTGTACAACTTTGCACATATACTAAAAATCACTGAACTATAATCATTAATAGGTGGATTTTTATGTGAATTCTATTGCAATATAAAAGGAAAAGCAATTTTTTACATAATTTTATAAGGCCACTGATACAAGAGGGTAAAAGTACAGTGTAAGACTTCCTGTGTTGTCAGGTACATCATTTTGAATTCAGGGGTAAAAGTTGCAGCTACAGAACCATGCAGATTGCCAAACAAATGTGGAAAAAGCCACATGGATGCTCGTGAAAGCAATGTACTAAGAGCTGAAAAGGACATATAGCTAAAAATAGTGAAAGGTACAAAGGAGGAAATCTGAGACTGAGACGGGGTTCAGCTATTGCAATCTTTTCAATGGCTTAGCTAGAGCCAATAAAGTCTCCTTTCTTCACTTAAGCCATTGGGTTGGATTTCTGTCACTTGCTAGTAAAATTCTGGAATAATAGCTGTATTTAAAGAAAAACACTACTTAAAATGGCTTAAATCATTGTAACACTGAAAATGGGAGTATATTGCATGGTGATGAGTGAAAGTGAAGATACAAGAATGTTGTAGTTCAATATCATTGGCCAGAAAGTTGTTAATGGATAATTTAAGCTCAAAACCTTAATACAATTTTGAAACTTGAATAAAAATGTTTGATAGGATCAAAGCTCAGAATGTTCAGGAAGAATATGATCGCAAGTTATCAAGCCTGATTGTTATGAGCAACCTGTGCTTGACTAATCTCCATGTTTTAATGCAATGAGCAAGCTCTTATATTACTGCTATTCAATTATTTTCTAGGCTACAGAGTAAAGCAACCCAAACTGTAATATTTTGCCTAAACAGAATAAAGTAGCCTAAATAGCGCATTTTTTACATGTAAATATGGCTTACATATCAGTTTTTGAAAAATTAAAATTTGTTTTCCATTGACTATTACTTTCTTTACTAAATAATTTAATTGGACATATTTTTTTTAATCTTCAGATAGTTTTGCTAGATTAATGAAATCAGTTAATTTAGTGAAGTAATGTTAAGAGTTTTTATTACATTTTCTCAAAGGATATACTTGAGGTCATGCTTATCAAATTTATTGTTTTAGTGTCTATTAATGTGCCTGAGGAATGAAATTATAAATTATTTACTTATAGAATAATTTCTTTTATGCCACCTAGGTACAATTAATTTTAAAGAATAAAATAATTGAGTTGAATATTATGCCCCCTACCCTCCAAGAGAAATCCATATCTTAAATTGACCTGATTAATTTTTTAGTAGTAAATGGGTATATAATAATTTCCTATCCCTAAACAAATAAATAACGAGAGAAATGCAAGAGATGAATAAATTACCTTAGTTAACAAAAGAAAAACGCATAGCTAACACACCATTGACCTGATTTAAATTATATCTAGAATAAGCATTCACTGACAAATGAATAGATTAAAGCATAGAAGCACACAGACACACATAAAACAGAGACAGACCTGTGGTTGATCAAATTTTAATAAACTATGGAAGTTCTATAGAAGAGCATTATTCTTCAGATATATCTGGATTAGCTGGAGGTTGAAATCTGATTTCCTAAGAAGATATATATGTGAGTGTTTGAGAGAGAGACAGAGAGAGACAGCAAAATAGACACAGATGAAGAGAAAAGGCAGATAGATGAGAGATGTATTTGAGAAATAAGTTTTTCGCCCTGGGCTCTCTGGCAAGGGAATCAGCAGACCCCTGGAGGGCAGCAGGGTGTTCCTGGTAATATCTGTCTGGCAGTAAACTAAAAGTACAAAAGAGCCTTTACTTTTTGTAGGCAGAACATGCTGCAGTTGTTGTAAATATATTATTTTAGATTTGCAAACATATTGGAACATTTGCTTCCTAGAGTTGCACAGAAAATATAACAGTTCATATAATATACATGTAGTGATTGCATACTGTGTGCCATATAAAATAATGTACTTGTATCTTGTGAGTTTTGTTCCTAGTTAAAGTGACCACTGAATCTATGTGTATTGACTGTTAGCATTTAGCCAATTTTATAAAATTGATGGACTAGTCTTCTGGTCAGTTGGAGCCAGTCTTTAACACACAATTTAGAATATTTCTGTGTAGTTGGGATTTTTATTGATTGATTGAGTGATTGACTGATTGATTGTTAAATTTATTGGGGTGACACTGGTTGGTAACAATTACATCGTTTCCAGGTGTACAATTCTATATTACATTGTCTATGCATTGCATATGTACTCACCACCCAGAATCAGCTCTCCTTCCATCACTATATATTTGATGCCCCCTCCGTACTCTACTCTCCCCACCCCCACTTCCCCTTTACCCTCAGGTAAATAGTTGGGATTTTTTTTGTCAGAGATAGATTTAATTTTTATATTTTGTATATGTTGGCCCTACAATGAGCCTGCTCACCCAGGTTCTCCAATAGTTAAATGGATTCTGTGTGGTAGGCCTAATGCAGCAATGGGAATTTGTACATTACCTGCAACATAGAAAGAATTGCCTTATATGTTGGTAAGAAGATGGCTGAATGCTAAGGTGGCCCCGTTCCAACCTGATGGATGACACCCCTGCATTTCTTAGGTGCTGTCCCTGGTCAGGATTCTCGAAACCTATGGGCTGCCAGCTAACCCGTGAGCATGTCTCCTTAGGAAGTGTGGGGTGGCGCCGTAGAGCCATTTCCAGTCGCCTAGCTGTGTCCTTCCTCATTTCATGCAACCTTTGCACTACTTATTTGCTATTTCAGTGGTAAACGAACACACTTTTGAAGCCAGTCAGAATTGACATTCTTGCCAATCTTCAAATCCAGTCCAACACTTTGTGGTATAACTCAGCTCATTTTTCATTCCACAGAGTGAATAGGATTGGTTAAAATCATCTTGCATTTGTCACAGTGAAGTTCAAATAAACAACCACAGGCTATATTAAGGATAATAGTCTCATCTAAATATACTTTGATAGAGCAAATGATATAAGTATAAAACATTTAGGGAAAAAAATACGTATATCTAAGAAGTCTTTAGTACTCTAGATGCATCTAGTGGTGAAGAACAATTCTATAGCCCTAACATCAACAATATGATTTAGAGAATGACAGCCAAAGAAGGTCAGCGTTGTCTCAATTTTGCCCCTGTAATTTCCTATGTATAAAAATATTCATAGAAAATTCCACTAACTTAGTACCACCACCTACTTAATGCATTAGAGGTAGGGATTGCTAAATACTCCTACTTTCTGCTCCACAAAGGAACAAATATCCTCAGAGTACCTAGAGTAAGCCACAGAACAGATCTTAGATCTTTCTGAAGAATCCATTTTAATCAAGTATTTGATAACCAGTTAAATACTTCACCTTGTTTTATATATTATGTAAAATACGTTTTCTGCTCAAAATCAGCATAGATATATGTGGAACAGAAGATAAAAGTGATTTGAATTTTGGAGAGAAAACACAATGTCAGGGAAATACCCGACTTTCAGAGAGCCGTTTGCCTGCGCTTTATACCAGTATCTACTCAGCAGTGGAAGTGTTTGAGAAGCATAATAGGATTTAAAAAGGAAGATTTTCAAAGAGTAAGTAGTAAAGACTTCCAGGATTAATTAGCGAGCCCAGAGAAGAATACATGACATCTATAAAATATGCATTGTAGTCGATGCTGTTGGTGCCCTAACCAGGTGGTCTCCACTGAGGCAGTGAACACCGGCCCGGCTCTTACAATGGTGTCTAATAGCTCAAAGCTGCCTCCTGTTGTGGACAGTTGCTCTCAGCCAGTGAGCTCCAGCTTACATGGAATGGAATAGCAGCCCCCACACGGTGGCTCACTCCTAAGGAAGGGCCACATCTGGTGCGATTCCTGTTCCAGGACTACCTGTAAAGGCTGAAGCGAGACTCCAGCTGAAACCCAATCCATGCTTCACTTTCCCCTGCCATGCTGCAGCCCTCACCCCCTTTCTCAAGGAATCCTTCTCACAGCGTGCCCTTTCACGCTGCATGTCTAGAAAACTGGTCATCGGCGTCATATTTCTGGCTGTCTCAACATGTCCTTTCCTAATGGTAGTGGGAACTGTTGACATCTTCAGAGTCGGTCCTTATTGTGGCCCAGCCGGCGCTTTCTGAGCTCTTGCCTTCCTCTTGGTTGCAAACCTCTGAATGCGTTTCCCTACAAAAATGGATCCTTGATAGTTCCTTATCACTGCGTCTTGGACTTGGCTTTCCCATTCTCTGTGAGTGGGATTGGGAAGGACACTATCCTCATGCGCCTGGACAGGGATTTAAGAGATTACTTCATACCTAGTTCTTGGTTTTAAATCTGGTCTTTTGTGGACACAGAATATACCTCCTTAGCAAGTCCCTCATGAAACAAATGAAACAAAACAAAACAAACAAACAAAAAACTTCACATAATCTAAAACAGTAAAAACTGACCCTCTCCAAATGACCAGTGTGACAAAATATTGTTTTTTTAATGATTCAATTTTAATTGGCCGATTCTCATTTGGTGTTCAAAACAGGCCTAAGGGTCCAACAGAGTATTTTTATAACATTATTATGATACAAAATGCAAGTCAACTAAAATTAAATGCTTAAAAGAAACAAGTAATTTTACAAATTGATCATTTCAAGGATTGTATGTGGCTTCTGGGAAATTGTTGGCTAATTGGCTTACATCTGTTAGATATTTAGACTACATATTCTTAATTTTTTTTATTTCTCTATATTTTTGAACAAATTTCCATCTGTTAGTAACCATTTAAATGTCCTTAATGTTAGAAGCATTGGGAGTTAATCTGCCCTTGAATAGGTTCAATTTCCTGTCATTTTTTCTACTTATTAATATACAAAATATTTCGAACTTAAATTTTAGTACATCCTATAAGTAATTACTTGAGAAGTCCAAGATAAATATTTTGCTTTCTCCCTTAGGAATTTCTTTTTTCTTTTTCTTTGTTTCTCTCTCTCTCTCTCTCTCTCTCTCTCTCTCTCTCTCTCTCTCTCTCTCTTTGGAGTTGAGAATTGCATTCTTGCCCACTGAGGATGGAAATAAAAATTACTACCAACCATCTTGAAAACAGCTTGGGAACATGTATCCAATGATTTAAAAATGATCTGGCCCTTTGAAACATTAACTCAGTCTCTGAAAGAGTCAAGCATGACGATAAACATAGATTGCTAAGATACTAACTGCTGTTTTTTTATGAAATTTTAAATGAAACAAAGTAGGACTTGTTTCAGAATCAAATGGATTCAGAATTTTAAAATTGTTGTCAAAAATTTACCCTTATTTTGTCTCTACATTCTGTTCTGTGTCTTGATTTTTTAAAATATGGTATTCCCCAATATCCTGTGTTCACAATTCATTGATTCAGAATTTTCAGATGTTAATCCCTAAATAAGTTGGTGGTCAGGGAGCTGAGATATCTTGATCAGTTCAAACTGAGTAGGCTCAACCTCTGGCATTCAGAGCAGAATCAACTGTATCCAAATCATGAGTTGAGAGTACAGGGAAATTGGTGGTTAAGAGAAAATTATCATAAGAAAAGAGAATGTTTCCTAAGTGACAGAAATTAAAGATACTCTTCATTAATGATTTTCAAAAATTGTGATAACTTAATAGCCATTAAAAGTCATATAGTTAAAAATATTTAATTATACGAGAAAATGGTTAGGATAAAATGATACTTCAAAAAAACTTGGGGGAGTAGCAACTGTGAATGCCTGAGACGTTTTTTTGTTTGTTTGTTTGTTTTTTAAAGATTTACTTTATTGATTTTTGACAGAGAGAAACAGAGACAGAGAGAAGGGGGAGGGCCCAGAGCAGTCTCCATAGTTGACATTAATTTTCCATATAGTTTCACTCCACAGGCGGGCACAGGGCTGTGCAGGGCAGGAACTGGGCCGGGAGCCTCCCACATAGGTCCCGGCAAGAACTGAACTGGGGGCACAGCCCAGCTCTGCATGTGGGTCCGCATGGGCCGGGGCCGGGATTCGATCCTCGGTCCACGGGGCTTCAAAGTGAGCACTTAACCCGCTGAGCCATCCCAGCTTCCCCCTGAGACGTTTATGACTTGTGAAGAATGAAGAGTTATATGAGCTCAAACATGATGAGGGATGGAAAAAATCTTCAGAAACAGGACTGGAGAGATGGCAAAGCCCCATGATGAAGGATCTTATAAGCCATAGTATTCAATTTAGTCTTTTCCCCAGATTCAGTAAAAGACATCAAGATATCACAGGGTTTTAGTAAGAAGTTTGCATAATATAATAAATATTTTTAAAGAACGATGAGACATGTAGAGAATGGATTATAGAGGAGCAAGTGTGAAGCAGGAATTTAGATCTCCTTGGGAAAATCAGCTCAGTGGTATTTATTTAGTTCTATATTTAATCAGTATTCAGCGATCTTATCACCACATTATTACCTATGTTCTGCTATTTGATACTCCATCATGTACACATCAATTCTTGGAGGGTATTACAACTCTTTCTGTATCTAAGATATACTAGGCAATAAATACATGCTTCTAAATTCTTTATGTGTTTGAGTTTTAAGACAAAGTTCAAGATGACAAACACTTTATAAACTTTCTGTGTTTTGTTAAACATACAGTAGATTTGAGTGTGTTTGTTTTACATTAACAAATACTCCATTAAATAACAAAGTGATTCCATCTTATTAAACAGACTCTTTGAATCTTAAAATATTGATTCTTTAATTATTGAGAAATTACTGATCCTACAGGATATTTGTGAGAATGCCATCATGAATAGTTTAAAGGTAATAGCACTCAAGTGAAAATTGACTTGAGTTACTGTTATCCCTGATGTTTTTCTATGACTCAAAGTTTTTGTAGACTTCAACATAAAATCACTAAAAGATAAATAAAACAGTTTACTTTCCCTGGGTTCTCAAAATGCTTAGGTTGTTTCCCTGATTTAAGTATATGACGTAGAGTCCATTTTTATTACCTCTATCTACAAATTTGAGAACAAAACGTATTGAGATTTTCCTATATGAAAAGCACTGGGCACTTGCTATGTAGCAAAATCCTTTGTAATAGGTAGCATTATTGCTATTTAAAAACAAAAAAGTAGGCGATGAGGAATTTGCTCAAGGTCATCACTAATTGGTGGGTTTAACCTTGATCTGTACATATATTGACGAATCATAATTTAAAATTTTAATGTTCTTGCTCTGATTTCAAATATTTTTACTGAGCATTAAGCATCTTTCATTCTCTAACACTGGATTAGATGCTTCTCTACTGAACTCTTACAGTACTTCATTCAAACCTCTGTCACCATGGTCATTCTATTGCATTTCAACAACCAATTTACTGTCTCCCAACAAGATTATATAAATTTCTTGAAAGTAGGGATTGTGTCTTATTTCTTAGGCACATAGTAGATACAATAAATAAATATTTTTAAATAAATAATTATTAAAAAAATTTTTTTTTTATAGTAGCAGAGGTGAGCAGGAAAACCTTATCATTTATGGAAAATCTTCAGTGCACAGGACTAATATAATTTGCTAGCACTGCTCCACGGAAAGAAGAACCTGGAGTGTATTTAAATGCACATATATGACATATAGCATTTTTTTGTTTGTTAGTTTGTTTTGACACATGATCATTACTTTAAAGAAGTCTCTTTGGGATTGATCTCACCTACATGTTTTTGAAGGAAAAAAATGGGAATGAGGAGAATGAAAGGCATATAGGCAAATTGGCATCATTTATCTTTGGATAACATTTCAGCCAAAAGAGACTCGAGACTGTGTTGACATGGCCAAATATTATTTAATGCCACTTGTGGGCATTTCAGAAATTTCATGGAAAATGTAGTTCTCAGGTTTCTTATTTAATAACATGAGTAGTTGCCAGTGATGAGAAAATGCCAAACCTATTCCAATTTTGAGGTTTCAAAATCTATTTTACTCAAAATCAAATCTTTTCATAGCCACTAAAATAGTTGTTACTGAAGAGTTACAGAAAAATGCTACCTATACACACATATATACTTGCACAAATAATGCTAAAGACTTACTTCAACCTGAGTATTGTTTTGTTTATGAAATCAAATTTAGTTTAAATGGATTTTGGTTCGTTAGCTAAAATATGATATGTACAAAAAGGAATTTTCTAATGTGATCCTAAAAAACTCAGGTTTTTACTTAGAAGGCACAAAATTATTTACTTCATTTAATAATTTTATAAAGTTGACTAGTAAATTTTTTAATTTAGTCAACATATTCCTTTTAAATAATCATCTGATACTTTGAATACTCAACTAAAGAGATGTTGGGATCATTGAACTATGTTGTCACAATTCTTCATCTATTGGTGATTTTGATTAGATTTGATTTTGATAGAATAAAATTGGATAGTTCATTGTTTATATGGATGTAATATTTTTCCTTTTTCAACAGTCATTTATTCCTCAATCTGCTTCAGGTCAGAAAGAAATCTCATTTAAAGCTTTTGTAGTTGTCTCTGAGGAAATAATTGACATTCAACCTCTGCCTAACATTCAGTAACTTACTCTTTAACATTTATGTTTTATTTCCCCTTTTTCTTCCTTTTCTTGTCCTAGCCATTGAAGGTCTTTTGGGTCTTTGTTTTTATGTTACATTTTCTACTCCTCTGTATGTTTTATTTCTTGGGAATCTTGCATTAATGAAATTTACCACTTATAAAGATTTGTAAACAGTATTGACTGACCAAAACCATCAGGTTATTCAGTAGTCAAAGTCTTAATCCGGCATGCTTTGTTTTCCTTAATATTTCCACAAGCTTTCAGTCCTGGGTTAGGGCTCCATAATTTTCATGTTTTCTGTCCTTTGTCATTACTGGGGGTTTCTCTGAATCAATACCACTGACCAGGACTGACAGACTAAATTTCAGAACAGGCCTCCTCAGCACTGACTGACATAAGCAAAGGCTGCCTAAGAGAAAACTATAGACAATAAAGCTAATGGCACTTCTCTCTCTCATCCCCCACCCCCTCCCCCTGACACATACTCCTTTTATTCTTCATGATGCATCTAATTCTTCATCACCTTTTTCGCAGAGTTGGCCTAATTTTTTTCTCTAGCATCATCCTAAAATGAGCACTAAGTGTTTTAACTAAATAACTTAATTTTTGTCAAATCAAGTTACTTTGCAAAAGACTCCTATTAGGACACAGTTTCCACCCCTATTTGCTTATTCCCAGAACACACATACTAGGCTGACCATACGTACCATTTCAAACAGTGGTGCTATCCTCTTTCAAACGGTACATATGGCCAGGCTAGCCTCACTGGATTGAATTCGAGGTATCAGTAGGCTGCCCATATGAGGATCATAGACTTCTCCATGATGACTCTTATCTGCTTTTAAAATTCAGCTGCTTAACTTCGCAGAGCTTGTTTGCTTAACTGTAAAAGGAGAAAAAGGTCTGAAGAGTAAAAGAAATAATTTTCATCAAAGACCCCTAATAAATTAATACAAAATTTGTCTTCTTATTTAGCAAATAAATTTACGTGACTAATATAAACAGAATGCGGTGCTAGCCTTGTAAGCAGATAGCATAGTAGAAAGAAATTCTACCCCCTTCTTTACTTATTGCCTTTACACTAGTGAAAGGGACAGAGCATGTGAACTTTCCCAAAATAACGTAAGGCACGTGATAAGAGGGATTCTTTCAGAGGTTGTTCTATAAGCTGCTTAAAGTAGCCAAGATGTGGAGAGAAGAATGTGTTCTTAGGGGATCTGGGAAGATTCATAAGTACCTAATTTTTTATCTCAGTATTAAATGGAAGGAGGTAGAAGGCGGCATAAAATATATGACAATTACAACCAGCAAGCCCATAATATCAAAATAATAGAAGATAGCTGACTGGCTCTAGACAGCCAACATGCCGTCGTTCTTATTCTCAGGATAATGCAGAAATTCACATAAGGGAAAAAGACTGAAGGGAAAGGAGTGTAGTATATATACACATTGCGTTATTACAGAATTGCCAGTTTTGATAGAGTTGATAGAAATTAGGTTTCCAAATTTAAAAGAATATTCTGACAGTAATTATTTGCTATAATAAATATTGTGTCATTAGGTGATACAGTGAATAAGTAAAGAGCAGAGAACTGTGCATATGTACATTTTCTGTGCTCATGTGTTTATAATAGATTTATTTCTAGCCTCTGTTCTGTGTCCACAGACAAATCAGGCAACTGAATAAATTTGTTTTAAATGGCTGTGACTATTTAAACTAATTTTCCAATTGAAGTTTGTGTACAGTCATTTCCTTTTGTTTCATGCTGAACTTCTTTCCAAGCTGTTTGCTACGAGGCAGCCTTAATTTCTGATTGTCTGAAAGCCTTGTCTGGCTTATACAGCGTCTCTCCAAACAGTCCTTGAGTTCAGACAATTTGAATCCCATGTGTGGAGGAAACATTTGTAAGTGAAAACGGATTTGCCCCTGAATGAGGCCAGCAGCATAGGCAAGGTCTTCCCAGGAAGTGGGGAGGGCCAGGCTGAGTGGCGGTGGCGGTCTCGCAGGCTGTTTCCAGCGTGTGCGTGTCCACACTGATGCTCGCTATTGTCATCAGCAGGTGAAATTGCACAACAAAGACTGCTCTGAGTCGATTACCACTGTTTACTTTGAGGGGGAAAAGAAATGTTACAATCTCAAGTCACACTGTTGTCCCAGCCCAGGCGGGAGTGCATATAGAGTCAGATATGTGGGTGGACTCAAGCCTGGCTTCTTCCCTTTTTGATGCTGGTCAAATTATTTAGTTTAGATCTGAGTGTTCTTAGATTATTAGGGGAATGAAATTTGCACAAGTAAAATAGGGCTGTTATGGGTTTGAAATGGCATATGTGCAAAGCACTTGGCACAGCTCCTGATACAAAAACACGAAAGCTAGCATTGTGAAAAGTAATTATAAAAATATTTTAATGACAGAGCAAAAATGCAGGACCTAAATATTGTAAAGACAGGACAAGAGATGACTTTTCGGGAAGTTATTTGGGGAAGGACATACAGGGGAAATGTCTACTACTGCTGCTACTACTACTACTACTACTACTACTACTACTACTACTACTACCACTACTACTACTACCACTACTACCACCACTACTACTACTATTGAAGTGAATAGAAGTTGTTAGTAATTTACCTAAAAGTAGATGTTTGTCATGCTTTAATTTTATTTTTCTCATCACAGAAATTACATAGACATTCTTGCTGCCAATTAAATAAATAATTGTAGGGGAAGCTTGGATGGCTCAGCAGGTTAAGTGATCGCCTTGCAGCTCCCTGGTCTGGGGATTGAATCCCAGCCCCAGCCTGTGTGGACCCATATTCTGAACTGGGGTGTGGTCCCCAGTTTGGTTCTCACTGGGGTGATCTTCCCATGTGGGAGGCTCCTGGTCTAGCCCCCAGCTCATGGGGGTGTGCCTCCCATGCTGGGGGGCCCCCGGCCCAGTTCCCACCCTGTGCGGCCCTCTGCCCACTTGTGTGGAATGAAACTGTGTTGAAAACTGATGAAGTACAACTGTGGAGACCACTCTGAGCCCTCCCCCTTCTCTCTGTCTCTCTCTCTCTGTCAGAAACAATAAAATACATCTTTAAAAATAAATAAATAATTGCAAAACCCTTTAAACTAAATTTTAGGTTAATAAGAGCATCCCTAGCATTGGGTTGTAGAGATGAAGCCACTAATTTTTCTTTGAGTTTGGGAAAGTAAGTCTTCCAGTTTCTTAAATTATGTAGATATATAGCATCCTAATAAATAATAAGTGCAATACTTGAATAATTTTTCTATTGTTTTGGGTTAAAATTATGTCGTGTTTCTAAAGAGTTACAAGTTATTAAAAGCCTTAGACTTCTCCATGTATTTCCTTCTAAAAAACAGTGTGCTCGGAATGAAAATGTTAATATAATCAGCATTAACATCTGAGAGTCTTCCTTGAAAATTAGGTTAGACAGTATGTTGAAAGTATATTAACCAGGTACTTCTCACTTGTTGCTCAGACAACTCAGAAAAAGAAATAATGGCAGGAGACCTGGCTGACTAAAACACTGAGAGGAATCATACACAGAGGAAGTGTTCAATTTCCTTTGTTCTTCATGTGTTCTATAAATATTCCATGTATTTATTAGAGCTGTGTTATTGCTGGAAGCCAGCCTTCTCCCTTGTTTAATTCTTCCCCCATCCTTGAAGGCTGGAAATGTTTAAAATATGGAGTCTGCATTCCATGTGCATATTTGCATGTTTTGTTAATAGATAACATATGAAAACTAGAGATGAAAATTTCTTAAAAGAAAGAGAAAGGGAAATACTTAGGATGACCTGAAAGAAAAGAAGTCCCCTCGTAACCTGGAGGTGACCTTAAAGCACTGGCATTTCTGAGAATTCTGTGAGTTGAGAATCTGAGCGGTTCTGACAGCAGTGGGAGTCAGCTGCTGCTTCTCCCAGCTGTGTCTGTCTCCCTTGGCGCATGTGGCAGGAAAGTCGTGGTCCAGGGGCTTCATTAGAAAGCTGCTTGGGGATGGTTCTTCACCAGTTGTATTTATTTCCATTTTAAAAGGACTGATTTCCTGTTTAAATTGAATGCATCTTTGAGGGCAAGGGGCCGCTATTAGAAACATCAACAAAACCATCTCTTTGCTAATGTTTTAAACCCAAGAGTTGGAATAAAAGGGAGGAATCAATAAATCAGAAGTCAACTTGAGTTTTTCTCCTTTTGGGGACCCTGGTGATCCTGTTGTTTCAATCTTATTCGGGCTGTGAGACGAACATGAACAAGTGGAAACGTAGGCTTTAGCGTCTCTTTTACTCACGAACAGCGCAGAGGGGACTATATGCCATTTTATTTCATCTCAACATAATACCACGCGTGTTCTAAAACAGCATTGCTAAGTTAAAACTGTGTAAGTGGGGTCGGCTTCACATTGAGGGGGAAATAACACAATACAAAAATAGACACCAAGGGGAAGCCGGGATGGCTCAGTGGGGTAAGCGCTCACTTTGCAGCCCCGGGGACCGAGGATCGAATCCCGGCCCCGGCCCGTGCGGACCCATGTGCTGAACTGGGAGCTCCCCCAGTTCAGTTCTCTCTCTGTCTCTCTCTCTCTCTGTCAAAAATAAATAAATAAAAATTTTAATTAAAAAAAAAAATAGACACCAAAACCAATCCACACAAATTAAAAAGTTCCGAAATCGGTGACAAACTCCGTGCTGCATTGTGTCTTTTACGGAAAGCATAATATGTGCCAGCAACGTGCTGGGCATTAGAC
>PVKE010009274.1:0-45237 GCA_004027555.1 Craseonycteris thonglongyai | reverse complement strand
TCTCTCTCTCTCTCTCTCTCTCTCTCTCTCTCTCTCTCTCACACACACACACACACACACACACATACACACTCATATTGGAGAAGGGATATGTGATCAAAGCTCTTCCTCCAGTCTCTTTCATTCAACTCATACAGACATTTCTGTTACATGAGCCTCTTGTTGTGAACAGCATATTTGGACAGTCTCAGAAGACACTTGAAAGCATTTGATATTGGAAAAATATTTGACATTTGCCAAAAACTTTGCCACATCCCTGGAATTATTCTAGCCATGATTCTCACCTCTTGCAAATTGGACAAACAATTTCTAAAATAGGATGTTTTACCACATAATGTATAAGAGTTTTCAGCCCCAGTGGTTGGCTCAAAGGTTCTAAATGAAATTCTGGGTTACAGTCCCTTTACTTCTTCATTTAGTTGATTTCTCAAAGACTGTGGAAGAAGAGGCACATTGTATTACAGAGCTATTTTCATAAGTGTTAAACTGTTGCCTATTTTGCTGTTGAAATTAGTGGTTAGGTTTCAAATAATTTTTTTTTTCTTTACTATGAAAATGGATGGCACTTTCCTCAAATTAATAAAGGAAGCCTGCAGGGAAATAGCTAATTATCCTAAATATATTTTAAAACTCTCCAAAGGAGATACAGGAAAACACTTTTTTTTTTTTTTTTCCAAATGAGTCTGTTAGCTTAGCTTAAAATTTCTTCCACAAACTCTGAGTTCATCACAATGGTGGGGTTTATTAGGACCTTTCTGTTGTACTGCACAGAGGAGTGCCATTCTGTAAAGAAACCTGTAGGTGCAAGGGGGAAATAGGCCATTTAAATGCAAATCTTCTAATCCAAGAGATTCACATTCTAAATAGAAGTGGCTCTGTAGGGTAACTCATGAAGTTAACAATATATGAACATCCTTTTGGGATCACTACTTATGATAGGAAATCTAATAACCTGCTTTATTATGTGAGGGTACAATGTCCTGCTACCCATGTATCCCCTAGACTTTTCTTAGTTACTGCTTCTTATAATGTGTGCGTTTCCTGGTTGTTAAAAATTTCAGGGGATCCTTAAATTATAAATCAGGTGCCAACAAAGCTCTAGTTCTAGCTGCAGTCTTAAATCATCTATGGTAATTACATAGCTTATATTCTCCTGTCACAATTATTGGAAAAGTGTTGAAGAAAAGTATGTTTAAAAAATAGATTGGGGCAATACAATTTCATAAGAATAGTTTCACTACAAGATATACACCTGAGCTGTTTTCCACAAATCCCACTCAATATTCATTTTAAATTTCTTCCCTGATAGTTTATGGCATCATAAACTATTTGTAAGCTGAATTTTTAATGCTGAAAAATACAAAGTCAGACTTACTTTGATGAGTTGTAGCATCTTAGTTTCAATCTCATTTCCAGAATTTTTGTTTATAAAAAGTAACCATTGCCTGTATCCACAGTGTTTTCAATATTCACTTGTAAGTTAATCAATGACTCAGGCAAATTCATGTTGATTTCAGAGGAATGAGTACAATTGTGATCTTTAAGTGGAATGCATTGCTTGATGTAATTTTTATTTTGATCACATGATCATGATCAGAATTGGTAGGCCTGATTTTTCTCATGTGCTAAAACCAACAGCATGCTTCAAATACAGGTACACAAAGGAACTTGAACTTGATTTTGAAGGAAAATGGCATGCTCCTGATGGGTTGTAAGGAGTTACAGGATGTGGGAAAGAAAGGCATTTGAGTTCAGATATGTGGCATTTCCAGATTATGGGGGGTTCAAAACCCAAATGTGATGGAGACAAATGATTTGTTGGGTAGAGGTAAGCAGAGGAGAAAGGGACAGAGAGAGAAGGGATTGGAACAATGGGCTAGATTCAAATTAAGATACTGTGTTTATAACCTTAAGGAGTCTGAAATTTTATGATAAACTATTCTGAAGGAAGTTTGTCTTTTTAGTCTTTATTTATGAAATTTATTAGGAGTGATCTTCGTTAGTAAAATTATATAGGTTTCAAGTATACATTTATATAATATATCATCTGTATAATGCATTGTGTGTTCACTCTTTACTCACCAGTTTTATAAAGCAGAGGAGAATGTGGTATGTGCTATAGGAAGATAGCTTTGTTCTAGGAGTGCCAAGTAGAATACATTGGAGAGGGGAGAAGGAATCTTTGCCAATACTGTCAGCAGGTCTTAGATTATGAAGTCTCATCACCACTGATGAGATGGAAGAGCAATGACTATAAAAATAAATACAGACAATGGGCTTGCCAGACTTGGTGAACAATTTAATGTAGACAAGGAGACGTCAAGGGTATTGCTCTCTACGAAGATGATGTAGAGTGTGTCATTTGCTAGCTTAAATGATTATTCATTAAAACAATATATTGAGAGGGATACCAGGATGGCTCAGCAGGTTGAGCACTTGTCTTGTAGCCCTGGGGTCCAAGGATCGAATCCCTGCCATGGCCCATGTGGATCCATATGCTGAGCTAGGGTGTGCCCCAGTTTGATTTTCACTGGGATGATCTTCCCATGTGGGAGGCCCCCAGCCTGGCTCCTGCCCTTTGAGGCCCCACACCCACCTATGGAACAAAACTACATTGAAAACTAATGTACAACTATGGAGACTGCTATGGCTCTTCTCTCTCTCTCTGTCAAAAAACAATAAAAATAAATCTTTAAATTAAAACTATATACAGAAAACTATGTGGGAGATGGCTTGCAATTTGGGGTGCAAAAGGCCAGAAGCCCACCTGACTAGAAAAACCAGCATTCTAGGGGCTGCCGAAGCTTGTAGGAGAACAGACTTCTACTCACATCCAGACTGGACTATCATGCATTTCTAAATCAGAAGATCTCAAACCTATGTTATACACCAGATTCAGCTGACAGTTCAATATAATACCAATGTCCTAGGCCCATTTCCAGGGATAACTGCGTCCTTGCATAGGTCTCAGGCTTTGGCATTGTTCTTACAAGTTCTTCACAGACTCTAACATACAGTAAGGATGAGAGTCACTGCTATAAACTGAGTGACTGAGTAGACTGGATCAATGTTTCACGGATTCTCTTTTGTAACCCTCACCTGCATAATTATTTGTTGAATATTTGTCTCCCTCACTATACCACATGATAATGGAAAATTTAAGTGCTCAGGATTTGTTACTGTGACATGGACATTTTGCATAGTTGTGCAAACTGTTCAATTCCTCATTCACCAATACGTATCTACTGAACAAAGTTCCCTATGAGCTGCTAGCAATATGATAGAAAGCAAAATCCCACCCCATCCCTTGCTCCATGGAGTTTATTGTCTGCACAGAAAGAATATAGGAAACAAAGAAGGAAAAGAGGAAGAAGAGAAGGAACTTAATGTTCATGTCTTCTCTACCAAGGCTCTATTCAGTTTTATCTCATCACTCATTATGGATACATGGAAATTCAATCATCGTTGAATAAGTGAATAAAGCATTTGGCTGACAAAAGACATGTACATGCACCTGCGCACTCTATTATAAAATGTCCATCTTCTTTATTTTTATACTCTTAACCTATAAGGCTAATCTGACAAGAACTCCCAATATTCTAAATAAGAAGATGACGCTAAGATGCATATGTTCATTTTTAAAAGACCAAAAAAAAAAAAATTCTGATAAGAACACAGGTGATTTATCATTGCCCCCAAGAAGAAGTTGATTACTGTGAAATAGACAAGAAGTTCTCCCCTTCAGAATGCCTACATAATAATACTTCATTAGTCAAAATATTCTCAAGGTGCCGAACCCCACAGGTCATTTTAGAGAGGACACATCTGCCAAAATCTTAACAATTAGGTCACATAGAAAACAGGAACTGGTTGCATAGGATCAACATTAGTATCTCTTATTATTTCATTATGAGGGAGATCATTTGGCCAAGCAGGATAAATCACATGGCATATAGTGAAATAACTGTCATGAGCATTTAGTTCTGGGTAAGACAGCAAAAGGTACCATCTGAACAACTGATGTAAACTTCTCTGTGGAAACCAGATCTTTAAAAAACTAATATCTTAATTTAATTTAAAAAGTTTAAATCAAATATAGAAACTGAATTGTCAGAAAATTATACCTACAATGATAGAATCAGAGGATTTGAGAACTTAGGGAAGGCCTTTAAGAATTTATCCCAACTTGGTTATAGTTTCTTTCTATTTTTTGTTAACAGCTTTATTGAGTTTCAATTTACATATAACAAAATCCAACAATCTTAGTTGTCCAATTCACTAATTTTTCTAAATTTGAAGAGCTGTACCATTTTTTTTTGGGGGGGTGCACCAAAAAGAAATGTATACACATTTTAAGCAATGTTACCTATGTATTACTTTTCAAAGTTGTAATAATTACTACAGTAGTAATGTGTAGTATAACGTTCACTCAAAAAATGGCATTAATTTAATGAATGCTATCATCACCATGCGATAGGCAGAACAATCAAAGAAAATGTCAGAAGTGTGGTTGTCATTCAAGGAGCATGAGACCACTTTAAAATGGTATTTGAAATTTGAGAACATTGTAAAAGTACAACAAGAAGGGTTGCATGAGTATGCAACAGTATCTCTAAGATGCCTAACAATTTCATGCATTCATGATAAATTTTAGACACGTGCTAAATTGAAACAGCATATGCAGCAATACAAGTGGACACTTTGGTCAGTGTTTTACAAGCAGTAGTTCACCGTGATCAGAAGTTTCTGGATGCTGATGGTAACCACCTCTGATAATTACAGAAGTCAAATGTGACTGGTATTTATTTTTTGTTGTCAGTATATATTGAATATAACAAATTTAATACAGTTTTTTCCTTTCTTAAAATGTGTAGACATTTTTTGGCATCCTCTCTGTGTGTGTTTGTCTGTCTGTGTGTATGTATATATATATTTACAGACAATTTTGTGCTCACTCCCAGCCCTAGGTAACCATTGTTCCTACTGTCTCTCTCTCTAAATTTCTCTATTCTGGGCAATTTATATAAGTGGAATCATACATGCTATCTTTTGTGTCAGGGCTTCTGTCACTTGGCATAATGACTTTAAATTCCATCCACATTGTAGCATACGTAGGTAGTTTTCTTTTTATTGGTGAATCACATTCACCTGGGCCTACTCTGAAATTAAAGGTGAGGAAACTGAGATCAAGTGAGTTGCTGTGACTATTTCACATTTGTGCAGCATGTCTGTGGCTCTTGAATTTGCCCTCTCTGGATGTGAAATCATATTCTGACACTGGATGGTAAATGTCCTGACCTCACCCTAGCTGGTTCTGCTTCCTGGCAAGGGAAATATCAACATGCAACATGCAGGTGATGTTGTGTAGGGGACTTCTCACATCTAGTGCAGGGTAGTTGTCACTCAACTAAACCAGAAAGCTTGATCCTTATGATTTCTCAGTCCTGTGCTGTAAACTTGAATAAACATGTATCCATACTTCCCAACATCAATTTCTTTGGGAAAGTAGGTGCATTTGTGGTGGTGACTATTTCAGAATCATTTATCTGTTTTTGTTTGTTTGTTTTTTGTTTTGTTTTTTAAAGATTTATTTTATTGTTTTTGAGAAAGATAGAGAGACAGACACACAGAGAGAAGGGGGAGGGTCCAGAACAGTCTGCATAGTTGTACATCATCAGTTTTTGATATGGTTTCATTCAGCACAAGTGGGTGCAGGGCAGGAATTGGGTTGGGGGCCTCCCACATGGGAGGCACACCCCTCGAGCCAGGGGCTGAGCCCAGGGTGAGGGAGGGGGGAACCAAACTGAGGGTCTCTCACATGGGAAGCACACTCCAGCTCATCATCTGGGTCTGCACAGGCCAGGGCCGGGATTTGATCCTCAGTCCCCAGGGCTGCAAAGCGAGCACTTAACCTGCTGAGCCATTGCGGCTTCCCCTTATCTGTTTATTTATCTTTCTCCCTCAACTGGCCTATGAACACTTTTACGTCAACGAGCTCTTCAAGGCATAGGGCTACATCTGACACACAGAACTCTGTGGTTAACAACCTACTTACTCCCAAACACAGTGCTTTGTAAACGGAGGAGGTCATGTAATGAAAGTCTTCTGAGGTCCCACAGGTAGGGAGTAGCAGAGTTAAGTAAAGAATTCATATTTTGCTCACACCTATGCATGGAACATTTTAGTGACTAAAGATGAACTCCACATTATATTTTTTCTTGGATACCTAGGAAAGTTAATACCACAGGATTTTGGAATCTCCAGGGAATCTAAGGAAGGCTATTCCTCTCTCTAATTAATCCCCTTTGATTTCCATTTCATTAGGAACAACTTGGTGACGCATGCTTGCCTTCTCACCTGATTTTAATTAGGTCTCATGAAACACAATTCTGGCCATTCACCTCATTATAAGAAGAGACAAATTATCACAAAACTGGTTTCTAGAAAATAAAATCCTTTTTCAGCCAAAAAGGTATTATCTTTCCTTGTGTATTAAAATATTTGCAAAATAGACATAAACCAGTAATTTCCAAGGACACATCAATTAGTCTTAATTTCAGATTTTTGACAATTAATTTGTATTTGTATGTTTATATGTTGATCTGATACATAATATATTTAGACCACTAAAGAAGGAAGGCAAATGAGGAGCTAAGATTGTGGAATGGTACACTACACAAAATCTGTCAAAGTCTCGGGGTTCAGACCTGTTCACTTCCACTTGCCAAATTTGTAGTCACAGACAAGTTCCATTTCATTTGAACTTTCCTATGCAACATCAGAGTAATACCACTATCAGTCATATTGGGTTATGGTGCAGATTAAAAGACACATTGGGAAAAGCCAGGATGGCTCAGCAGGTTGGGTGCTTGTTTTGCAGCCCCAGGGTCCAAGGATTCAATTCCAGCTCTGGCCCATACAGACCCATATGCTGAACTGGGCTGTTATCCCAGTTCGATTCTCACCTAGAAGCTTCCCAGATGGGAAGCCTGCCCAGTCTGGCTCTCACCCTGGGAAGGCTTCCCAGGTAGGAAGTCCCCAGCTCGTGGGGGTGTGCTTCCCAGGCTGGAGGCCCCTGGCCTGATTTCTGCCCTGTGCAGACCTGCGCCCACCTGTGGAGTGAAACAATATTGAAAACTAATGATAGTCAACTATGGAGACTGCTCTGGGCTCTGCCTCTTCTCTTTCTTTCTCTGTCAAAAACAATAAAAATAAATCTTAAAAAAAAGATACATTGCAACTAGAGCTTGTATTAATAGTTACTGACACAGTAAATAATTATATCTGTATAGCTATTATTGAATTGAGAGAGTTTTTTTTTAATTTCTTTTCCATTATTACTTTTAGATTTTTTCATAGATCTTGGGATTTTTTTTTTTTAAGATTTATTTTATTGATTTTTGACAGAAACAGAGACAGAGAGAGACAGAGAGAAGGGGGAGGGCCCAGAGCAGTCTCCATAGTTGACATTAGTTTTCCATATAGTTTCACTCCACAGGTGGGCACAGGGCTGCACAGGGCAGGAACTGAGCCGGGAGCCTCCCACATAGGTCCCAGCAAGAACTGAACTGGGGGCACACCCCAGGTCAGCATGTGGGTCTGCACGGGCTGGGGCTGGGATTCGATCCTCAGTCCTCGGGGCTTCAAAGCGAGCGCTTTACCCGCTGAGCCATCCCAGCTTTCCCAGATCTTGGGATTTTTGTGAGATATTCCAAATATTTTATCCTTGGTCCATCAACATAAAATTTTTCACAATTTCAGTCTCAGACTGCTATTGCTTTTTGAAGAACTTCAAGTAGTCCTTTTTCATCCATGTGCTTAGACTTTCAGATCACACTGTTTGGCATGTAAGTAAGATAGATATCTGATCTCATAATGCAAAGTTAGCTGTCAAAACTTGTATATCGTGCCCTGTGGTATTTATAATTGCTATAAATTAAAATTAACTTGTTTTATACTGTTCCCTAAAAAATTTGTAATATATTGTTATTAACATGATCCAGTGTCTTAATGATAAACTTAACAAAAAAGCGGAAAGTTCAAATAGGAATTTAATACAGATTTGGAACTACTGAGAAGAAGAGCATGAATCAGAGATGTGGCAAAATGGAGAATTGATTTTCAGTAAAATAGAGTTTCAGTTTTCCAAGATAATAATGTTCAAAAGAGCTGTTGCACAAAATATGTGTATAATTAATAATTCTGTAGTGCATACTTAAAATGGTTAAGATGGTTAAGATGGTAAATTTTATGATCTTTATATTATATATATATATAATTAAAATATATATTTTATATATAATTTAAAAATATATAAAATATATATTATATATATTATTAATTATATATATAATTAAAAATATATTAAATGTATATTATTAAAAAGCCATGCATTTTGGCCAAGGGACATCCAATACTGTCATACATATTAAAGATTAGAAATGTGATTTGTTAATTGACCAGATTATTTTGTATTGCAGATTCTGAGTCAGAAATATCCTAAAGGAACTATAATTTTTTATTGCACATATTTGTATAACCCATATTTTATCTCCTTCCATAGATAATGGGCAGCAAAGAGAATACATAAGTGTATTTTTTGGATTACTCATCAGAAAATTTAAAATATTATTTTTCATCTCTGTTGCTTACTTTCATGTGGATCTTCAGAAGACTTACATGATTGTATTTGCCTAAATGCCAAATTATGGACTTGAGAAAATAATTATGTGTGGGGAAACAGCTCTTACAACACTCTCATCAAAGTTCTGGGATTCCAGCTTGTTTATGTCAATCATTCAAACCAGAGATGTGTGTAAACATGTAATGCAAGTGTGCTCTCTCCTCTGTGCATTATACAGATGTCCTTAGGAAAAATTGAGAGATGCCATGTTTCAAAACACCATTAGGAAGCTATGTAACTTTCTATCTAAACCCAATTCAGATTATGAAGCCCGTGTCCTCACCACTCTATAATTCTTCTGTCTTTCTGAATTCCCCATGTCCTTTCTTTGGTATGTGCACTAATCTAGTTGGAACACAACTTTCAGATTCCGTCATGTAGCAATTTACTTGAGGAGCGTAGATCAGAGTGCACCGTCAAGAGTTAGATTTCAACTCAAAACAGAAAGAATTTCATAATAACAAGTGCTTTTCAGCCACAAATGGGAAGTTACTGCAAAGGGTACTGTGAAATGTTCTTTCAGCAGTCCAAGTAAGATGCAAAGAAATCTCCAAGGAAAGGGGAAATGTTTGGAGAAACGTTTCTCTTATCTTGCAGGCCATATTTTACAACTGGGTAGTTTTCCTCTGGTGAGAACAAGTTTCTCTCACAGGAGGTTGATGACCTCCTTTAAAGAAAAACAGAAAGAAAAAAACAAAGATATAGCAATGCAGAAAATCATAAATACACATACAGCAGCATAATTTTGTTTTCTTTCTACACTCACATGCATGTGCACTTGCACGCGCGCACACACACACACACACGTGCTTTCACAAGTACACAAGCACCAGGTCAATTATTATTGACATTTCAAACACTAATTATGTACATTTTAAATAAGTCAAACAACTCTTAATCATTCCTCTTTTTATATACTCTTTGACCTATCACCTACTCATTCTTTAATCTGTTACCAAAATTAATTACTTGTGAGTTTTTGAGCAATTGTATAAAATTTTAACCTGCTAAACAAAGATTTGTTCTTATCTTTGTTCAGTATTAAGTTATATACATCATTTTGGTATCTAGAAATAATTTAATGATTTTAAGACATATTTTTCAACCTTAGATGCTAGAAATTTCGCATACAACAGGAAAATCACCCATCTGCCACCCCTGGGGGAAATTCAGCTACACTAGTCATTATAAACTGGTGTCCTGTCATTCAATGCAGGTACCCAGAGGTCGTTGCATATTTAATAAAGTAATATAATAATTTATTAACCTTGTGAAGAAGAACATTATAATCCCATGTTGTCTATATCTCCAACAGAACAAAATCCTCTAATTTCTTACAGTGGGTGTATAGTTATGCCATGTTTTAGCGATAAAGATGTACATACTCGTATGCACCTCATCAGAATATGGACCTCAATAAGTGTTACTTTTATTTGCTTGCATACAAACAGGTTGGATTCTTCAGCAAGCTCTTTTCTTCCCTCTTGTCAAGCTTTCTCTAAGCATCTGTCATTATTTCAACATCTGGAGGGGCAGATAAGCTGCTCCAATTGGAACATTGCAGTCAGCAACTTTCTCCAGGAAACTAGATTTGTCACTTCTGCAAAGCATCCATCTTCTGCCAGCTTTTGACTTTCTATCCTCAGGCCAAACTCGAAAATCAGGCCTCCCAGTTTGTAAGGCTGCGGTGCTACCGACTAATTCAGTTGTGGAAAAAAGGATGACAAAGGGTGGGAAGATCATGATTAATTCAAATTAATTTCCGGAACAGCAGGAAACCCATCTAAATATGATATAAAGATTTAATCTTAACCTGATGTCTTTCCAGCCATTACACATGACTTCCTTCTTAAAGAAATAATAAATGTTACTCTTGCATTTTTTCTGACAATTGCTTGCACAGTTATTGTGCTTCTTTGATTGAGGGAGAGGTTATATTTTCAGATTAACTGGAAAATTAACAGTTACTAGTTTCAGGTGTGATGTGAAATAAATTCACAAGCCACACATGACTTGTTCTAATTATACAGTTAAAGCAACAATAGAATTGCCCAAAAATAAAATTATTTTTTAAGCAAATTTGATCAGGTTCTTTCTTTGATTAAAACTGTTCAGTGATTTCCTTTTTCCAGAGAATACATTGATGCATTTCTGAGTTTGTTGAAGTCAGTTGTCTTTTGGCTCTTGTTGATTCTCCAGTCTTCTATTCTTGATCTACCCTCTGACCACTTGAATTTCTCTCTGTCATGCCTTCTTACCAATGTGCATCTTATCCCCATTTCTAGCATGCTTCAACTGCTTAGATGAGTGCTTCTCCAAATCAATGTGCATTCAAATTAGCAAGAAATCTTGTTAAAATGCAAGTTTGGATTCTAAAGTAGGGCCTGGCACTGTGAATTTATAACAAGCTTCTAGATGAAGCCACTGACATTGAGATCTGTAGTACAAAGTGACTAACAAGGTCCCAGAGCACTGGTTCTCAACCTCGGGTGCGATTTTGCTCCTCATGGCTGTTCGGAAATATCTGGAGACATTTTATTTGTCATAACTTGGGGCCATTTTATTTGTTATAACTTACTGGCATCTAGTAGATAAAGGCCAGATATATTACTAAACAATCTACAATGCCCAGGACAGCTTCACGGACAAGGCTTATTCAGGCCCAAATGACAATTTTGTGAAGTTGAAAAAACAAGCTCAATGATCAACTCCTTCCTGAACAAGTCCCTAAACTCACCTAAACAACCCTGATTATTCTTTCTTGTCCTGTCCATCTAACCCCCACCTTCCTCCCTCACACTCAAATGAATACACATATAGTGTATCTGCTGTCTTATCTATTTCTTTATGTGCTTCATTTTTGTTTAATTTAAATTATAAGCATTTTTAGTACAATTATTATATATGTGTCATAGTCTATGGCATCTATTTTGTTGTTGTTAAATAGGGCATTATTTAATGTGAATAATACAAGGTGTTAAAATATGATCACTAAAGTTTGCAAAATTTAATTTATCAATCATAAATAAAAGATAAAATAAGAAGGTTCTATTTTGTTTAACCTATCAATATGACAGGAATCTACTGCCCTGATTAACAGTTGAGGAAATTACTATTCTAACTGCCCATAGGAAGGTGAATGGTTCATGTTTCTCAGAAATAAATTGCAGATAATCTTTAAAATATATACCTTCTTTGATTCATCTCTTTCAGGTCACTTTTCGCTTGTTGACTTAAAGTCTAATCAGTCATTGACTTAGAAAAGAAATTCTTATCCATGGGTTTATGATAGAATTCTAGGTTCTATGAAGTCAGAAGGGAGAAAAATATACTTTGTTGAGCATTTTATGTTTAATGTAGGAATCAGACCACACAGTCATTAATACACTTTGTCATTTGTGACTCCCACAGATATGTCCTTATTACAGTGTTTCAAATATCTTAAAATATTATTTATTTCATGCTACTTAAAATTGCAGTAGTTAAGGTGTTATTTAATGTATTCATGAGTAAGCACCTATATTTTTGTCATGATTAAACTTTGATGCTTCTAGTTCATTATAATTAGTTTTCTTTGTAATCCTGTTCATTTGTTTTTAAAATATTATTTTAATAGTTGATCTATTGGCTGTATGGAACAGCAAAATGGAAAGTTAGGCATGAAAACCCTAACCTAATCCTCAACACTCCATCCACTGCATAGCCTGTCAGTATCAGTGTGACCAATTCATACATATGGGAATAATATTTTAGGACTGTACTTTTAGTGTAGAACTTTGTTCACTTTGCAAAAGACAAATGAAATGCAAAACATACTATATTTGTTTTCTATTGTTGTATAAGATGCATTGGCTTGCAACAACACAAACATACCTTACAGTTCTATAAGTCTGACGTCAGATACAAATGTCGTCAGGCTAAAATCAAGTTGTGAGCCTGAAGGCTCCAGAAGAGAAGCTGATTCCTACCCACGAGGTCGCTGGCATCATTCAGTTTCTTGGGGTTGTAGGAAACAGGTCCCTGCTTTTCTTTCTGCTTATAAGATAAAGGCTGTTTATCGTGTTCCTTGGCTGCTGACCCCTTCTTCCATCTTCAAAGCCACCAATGGTGACTCCAATCTTCCTCATATCTTTCTTCTTCCATCATTTTTTAATTTAAGAACTCATATAATTAGGATAAATTTCTCTATCTCAAGATCTGTAACCTTAATTTCTTTTGAAAAAGTCTCTTTTGCCATATAAGATAACATACATGCATGGACTGGGAAGTAGGATGTGACCATCCTTGGGAGAACCATTATTTTTTTTCTATAATGCATGCTCTGAAAGGAATTGGCCATCTCAAATCAGCTTAATATGCTTTATACATCTAATCTTAGGCTTATGAGAGCAAGAATAGCCTGGATGCCACTTGTCCAGGGTCCTAGCAATATGTCACAATGACTAGAGACACTCTTTATCTTTAACTTTTATTAATACCTCACTATTATTATGTGAGAGTTCCTGAATCACATGCCCACCAATGAAACTTAAATTAATTCATATGGAGAGTCATTATAATCAGTTCTGATCTAATATTTATATTAAAGGGAGTTTCAAATACAAGACATCAGAATTATCATAATTATCACTCTTAATCACTACCTTCTATGGAATATAAAATGAATAAAGCCATGCAGTGAGTATGTGTCACATTTATCCATACTGTTCAGTGAGGAGAATTAACCTGGAGACACAACCACAGTAGAGTTACATTACAGAGTGGTCCAGCAGGCCCTACACACTTTGAATAAATTACCCATTTAATTTTTTTATTTTTTGCTAATAAACACATGAACATTGAAAAATAGCAAAGAAATATTAGTTTATATTTTTATAATAAAGTACCACCCATGATGCTGTCTATCCATGTAGCCTACGTAGAAATAGTATGTCAATAGATCCTTCTTGAACTTTAATCCATGAATAGGTATAATGTTATAGCTTCCAGTATCTTTTGCATATTGAGCTTTTAAAAATATCTTGGCATTTATGTACAATGCTATTATGTGACATGTCCAGAAGTAAAATTCTAGAAATTACCTGATGAACAATTATCTGATTTTACTTTGTTATTTTGGACTGTATCTATAGGAACAATCCTATAAAGGTAAAATAATCACAGAACATTAAATTTGAACAGTGAATTAGCCTTCTCAAAAATTATCTGTTTTTGGGGTGAAGATTGCCTGAAAAAGTGATGGGCATGTATCTACAGGGTAGGTAGGATATGTAAAGTCATGATATTAATAAAACCCCAAGTTTTACAATCTAACATGACAAAATAAGATTATTCAAAAGTTAGAAGTTTTTAGAGTAGTTGAGTCAGAGCATACACTGGCCACAGCTTGAGAGGAAAAATACAACTGGCAAGGCAGAGATATTCAATTTATGGAAGAGTTCTTTCTTGGGGAACCACAGTTAAAAGTAGAAAGTGAAATGAATTACTAGTTACAAAAAGGGAATGCCAAAAAGCAGTTTATGTCTTCCTGGATAAAACAACACTTCAGCCACTGCTCAAATCATTCTCTTTCACTTTACTGCTTTTTAAACCACAGAAGAGGCTGGGTAAAGGATCTTTGCAACTGAGAACAAGTTGCACTAATGAGTCTCTTGACGCTGTCCCTATGATGGGCATGGCAGAATTCCATCAATAAAACATTTCGATAAAGCACCCACAGCCCTCAAGGTAGCAGCCAATTCTCATTCCAGGGACTTGCATTTTGTGTAAATTAAAGAATAAACTTCAAGAGATGAAATTGACTTTGCTTGGGCTTATAGGACACCCCTGGCAAACATTAACAACACAATCGCCATCATATATTTTGCACCTTTCAGGTCCCTATGCCATGACACTCTCTCATTTCTCATTGTTATACTGTTGTTTTAATTTACTCATCAAGAACTGACTTTATGTCTCAATTTAGCTTGTTGGACACTGAAATGGAGTAACAGGAACAAAACTTTTTTAAACCTGTAGTATATTTTATATTTATAAGAAATCCTCTCAAGTCATGTTTTTTGCTTCCATCTGGAGAATTTCAAGACAACTCTGTGAGGTGAGATAAGCATTTTCTTATTTATGAAACTAATGCTTATATAAATAAATTTGAATGCTGGGTGGCTTTTGGGGCATCTCTTTCTCCTGTATTTCATTCTTGAATTTCAGGAAAAGCAACAGTGAAAGAAATGGTATCGACACTAACACACTCAGCTCCTTTGTTTGTTATAACAGCAAATTATTTTATAATATAAACATTGGGACGGAATTAAAAATGAACACTGGGATATTTCTGCATTTCTATCACACCTAAATTAACTAAAAGGTTTTTGTTTAAAGTATCTCTTCTCTTGATTAAAATGTAGTTAGAATCACAAAATCCTGTGCTTTTACATTTGGGAATCTCATTCACATAATTTGCATAAATTGCCATTTTGATATCTTTCAAGGATAAACACATTTACGTTTTCTCATATAACTTGCCTCATCAGAAAGATCTTTGAATATTCAGATACTTATAATTTGTCTTTGCTGTCACAGTAGTTTAGGGTGTGATTTACTTGTCTTTTTCAATACGTCTAAGGGATACCCTGATTAAATAAACATGGAAGTGATAGACCAGTGAACATTTTCATCTCATAAACAGAACAGGTGTGCAAAAGTTAGGAAGCACCCTCCCCTCCCCCTGGGATGGATCACATTCAAATACTGCCAATGATAAGATTCAAATTCAGCCCTTTTCCCCAGAGACACGGCACTGCCACGAGCAACCTCTCATTAGCAATAGGTCTTTTACCTCTGACACTTCCCAAGTTCCTGTCACCATCGGCAAGAACTCACCCCAACCGTATGTGCTCCTTTTCCGTCTTGCCTGATTGCTTTAGTTACAAAACAATTTGAAACTTGGGAGATTTAGAGCAAGTAACAGCATCTTTGTTACCCCAATGATAGGAGCATGTTTTATCTCAGCAATGAAGATACCCAGTGACTTATCTAATCTGAGGAGTCATTTGGGGATAGCATTGAGTTTAGGAAACACATTTCGTAATGGTCAATTTAGAATGTCTTCTAATATAATGTTAGTCATTTATTTTTGAATTTTTGAAGAAAAGAATATTACATTATGTTTTTATAATTGAATTAGCGATATTAGCAGGTTGTAAGTGGGAAATAATGAATGAAATTGATTCATTTCAGACCAAAAACAGTTCTTCACAAACTGAAAGTCAATGTTTCTTCAGCCTCTTCAGAATACAGCAAGAGAAATAATTTCATAAAATACCTTCTTCATAGGGAGAAAAAAAATATCTTCAGAAGAGTGACTTCTCCAGGTCATGCTTTCAAAGAAGGTTCTTATTGAATACACACAACTCTGGGCCTTGAAATCAGAGTGCCTGCTCTGCGTTTTTCTAGAAATCCAGTGTTGAACAAAGCAGAAATAATCTTTATGTTTACAGTATCTTTAGTCTAATAGGAGGAGAGAGATATTAAAGATATACTTATGAGTAAATATCTAATTATAAATTATACCATAATTGTGGTATGTTCATTTGGGAAGTAATTACCAGCTGCAGTGAGATAAAAAGGGAGTTGCTGGAGCAAATCCAAAGGTCAAAAGATAATTTATTTTAAGGAATTGTAGTTCAACTAAAAAAACCTAAAAGTTAAATCCAAATTGATCAGACCAAAAAAATAAAGAGGTGAGGATAGGAAAGTGGTCCAAACAGAGAGAGCTGGCAATGTAAAGACTTGCAAATGGTAAGGAGAGGAGAATAACTCAAGAACTGTAAGGAGGCCAAGACAGCTTGACAGTTTTCTGAAACATGGAAAGTATTAGAATATCTTGGTGACTAGTTCAAAACCACTCTATGGAAGGAAGACCTTACTTCAAACATCATTCCTCTAATTCCAATTTCATTGCTATGATTTGTCAATTCATAAAATCCTTCCCCATTTTTATGCAACATGACATAGAAAAAAATTGAAACTCATTTATATTTCCATGCACTCCACACATAAATCTGGTGCTCTACTTGAAAACTTCCATTTTGATTGTGTAATCAAAACCATTGGCAGTTACTGCCAGCTAAGTAGAGTTAAGCAAATTAAACTACATTACATCAAAACATAATGCTTTCAGCCAGCATATAATCGCCTATCATCAAACAGTTTGCAGTGAGCATGTATTTTGCAAGTTTCACTATCTCAATCTGTATTTGCCCTCAAACCTTCCTCAGGCTCTGTCTACATTGTCAAATGAGGAGTTGAGCGATCACCACAGGAAGGGTATTGATGAAGACAGTTCAGGTTAAATGAGTCCCCTTTTCCCTAGATTCTGCTCTATAACAGCCTCATGTCTCCCCTTGCATTTGCTTGCATAAACAGAGCCTTAGGGCAACTGTGAGACTAGTAGGTACTCCAAACATGCCTTAAATAATATTACAGAATTTAAGGTCTTGTCTACAAAGCATATTTGACCCATAACATTTCAGTGCTGAAAGAATGTATAGAAAGAATCTGCTCTCACTTCTTTGTTATATTTAAGAATAGTGATACTCTGAGATGTTCATTCATTAGTGCTATTGCATGGTGCCACAGAGACATGCCCTGATGGACACAGAGGTGACATACACATATTCTGACTCCCAGTTCATACTTTTCCCTGGGTATCCCTATTGTGTCATTGGGACCCACTCCTCCCAATAACCATTAAGCAAACATTCAGTATTTATCAGTCCAAGGACTCTTGGAAGACAAATGACTGTAGATAACCACAGTTTACTCTATGCTAGGGATTGTGCTCAGAGATTTACAGATAATTCTACTTGCCACACTATGCCTTGGAGGGAGACCTGATTACTAACCCCATTCTACATAAAAGAAAACTAAAACTTTAAAATTTGAACAACTTCTCCCCAAGTCAAACAGCAATTAGGTGGTTGATAGAACTTCATTCCCAATGCAGCCTTATGCGTATGAAATTTTACCTCAGAAGTACTGATTTGGATATTCTTTTTTGAGGAAATTATTAATTTTTACATATTTAATTCAATGAACAACCATCATTTTCTACTATGTGTTTGGAATTGTGTTTCTTGCTGAGTATGCCCAGGAAACATATTGCACATTATTTCTTTTCATTGCTATCTAGGAGGTGAAAGGGCTACTAAGCAAAGAATGACACACATTTAAGTACTGAAAGTACTTTTAATAGTATTTTAAGTGTTGTCAAGTACTAAGGATTAATAGTAGGCACTTTAAACACTATAACTACTCATTCAGTGGTGACAGGGGAGTTGTTTAATGGAAGAGAATTTACAACATGAAAACAGAAGAGAAGGAAGGCAGTAGGGGAAATACGGGGTGCAAAGGTGCTGGGTTGGGACAGAGCTCAATGCATATGGGCACAGGGATGACCACTGTGACTAGAATGTATCCAATCATGAGATAACTGTGCAAAATGGAGCTGAAGAGTGCAGTATAATGTGTTAAGAGCACGCAAGTCCTCTCAGGCTGATGAAAGAGTTTGGTCTTTTTTCTCAAATGTGTTATATAGTTACTAGGAGTTTTAATGGTGGGTGGTGTCTTGATACAATTTTTGTTTTAAGAATAACTTGATGGCTACGTAGTAAAGAAATTATAGATAAAGAATACTGGGCCATTTCAAGTGCTGGCCTTTCATTTACTTCCTAGCATATTGGCAACCTGGAACACAAATTGAGAAGGGCAAGTGTGTTTGGCAAAGGATCCAGAAAGCACTGACATTTAAAAATTATGTGAAGAACTATCCATGTTTACTTTTGAGAAAGAGAATAAGGAGGGAGTAGGCCTTTTTGGGGGGTGGGGAGGGAGAGGATGCAGAAATAAGGAGCTGAATTTCTAAGGACACATTTCAGCTCAATAGAGTAATTTTTATAGCCAGAGACAGTCACTGAACTAAGGGGCAGCTCTATGTCATTGTTTTCCAGACTGAAGGCATTCAAAGACACATTATGTATTTCTACTTCTCACGATGTTTTGGACCTGGAGCCCTAGCTAGAACAGAACTTTTCATAAGGTGCTCTTCTCCAAAACTGGCTCAAATGCTAAGATTCTTAATTTGCTCTACAAATCTGAATGTCAAAGAGCAACCTATTGCTAGAGAAAAAAAATAATAGAATTTATTTGTGTGTATAATTCAGGTGGAATTTTACAATCTCATTCACAAAGGTCTATTTTTTGCCTTCAGAGAAACTGTCATGGATTTGTCTATACAAAAGGCATGACTGCTTTGATTCAGCTTGGTACCTGTTTATGACAGGTAACCAGCCACAGAATTTACCATAAACTGGGAGATAGAATTTCCAATTAAGAAATATCTTACTCTTTTTCTGCTTATGTTCTACCAGTGATTATGCAAATGCCGTCATTAATAATCCTGTTTCTTCTGAAACTTAAAAAAAATTAAACATTTAAATCCAAGTAAAAATTCCCCCCCTCTGCTTTGGTTCAGTTCTCATTACCTCTCTTTACCTATTTCATTCTTTTCCTGTTCCATGCTTTCTCTTCCTCCTGACTTGTACTTACTCCATATTACTGCTAGGGTGCAGTTTCTTATACATACATATTTTTTGTGCCATTCACATATTTAAGATGTATATACACAGCAAATTTCTTCCAGTGCTTACACACAGTTTTTTCTTGATATAAATCTCCATTGTAATTTTTATCAAACATACCTGATCTTTCCCACCATATACACCACTTTTTTTTTTACTCATTACCATGTTCATTTATTCAACAAATATTTATTAAATGCCATTCTCTGGCATTGATTTAGGCAGTTGAGTTAGTGCAGTGAACAAATCCAGTAATGTCCCTATTTTGTGGAGCCTATATTTCAGTGAGTCATAATATTACATTTTACAGCATAGGTATTATCAAACATTAATTCACTGCCTTTTTCATCCTTTTTGCCTATCCTAAGGTCTACACAAATATAATTGTACTTGTATAAAACTATAAATAAATAAAAACATTCTCCATATGCACCCCAGAATGAAATTTCAATTTCATAAATAAGGGACATGCCTTAATATGCCTGTTAAGACTAGTTACATGTCCCAAAAGAGAAATGTGGGATGTTAACTTTGTTTTTGATTCAGGAACTTACATTGTCAAGGAGGTATGCCAATTGCACTGTATCTCTGAAGCCTCACCTCCACCATCTGTATTCATTTTAATGTCATGCCATCGATCTGTCTCTTCCATATCATTTCATTCCTAATATAGTCAGGTAGCACAAAGTGCTTTCCACCCTGGGAAATGCAAGAAGTGCGGAACCAGGAACTTTGCGAGTGGAGGAACAAAGTCCAAAGAAAACCCCTGGTGAGACTGTCAAAGGCAGACTGTGAAGAGGTGTGAGAAGGTGCCCCATGTCATCCAAGGGGAGGAAGAGTGATTGGCAAGGTCAGGCTATTTGCAGAGATAGCATTTGAGCCCAGTTCGATTGAAACTTAAAAGCTTAGATAAGTCAAAGGGCTGTGAGAAAGGGGAAGGAAAAAAGAGTCAAGCTTTTTCTTATAAGAAACTTGCTAAGAAAAGAATCACCTGCATCAAAGGACGTATATAAATGGGAAGGAAATTGTAAAAAGAAATGTAGGGTACATAGTACTTAGAAAATATTTCCAAACCACACACAATTTTATTAGGTTGACAAAAATGGCAATTGTGGGATGGTCTAGGAAGGAACATTTTCCCCCCGAAATAGCCAAAGGGAGCATAACCAGCTAATATTAATAATGGTTGTTTGCTCTATTTTTTTTTCTTCAAACATTGTCATCAGACAGTGCCTTTTAAAAGTGGTCCTTGAATTAGAGTCTCCTAGTAAATTTGAAATAAATAAGTAAATAAACCCATAAATAAATAAATAAATAAATAAATAATGGCAACTTCCCTGTGTACCCAACAGAGATCTGTGAGGATAGGTCTCAGAGCTGGGCTTTGTCAGCAAGTTCCCCACAGTGGGTGGGAGGTATTCCTGCTTTGGTTGGTACAGACTTTCTTTGGTTCCTTATAACCTGCCATATGCCTACACACACTCTCAGCCACATATCCTGCTTCTGGGTGCTTTTTCACCGTAGACTCCTCACTAAAGCCCTACAAATGGATGAGTAGGCTGACACCTGTCTCTAGGTCTTTCATTCTCCACAGAGGTACATTTTTCCTTCTCTGCCAGCAATATCTTCCAAGACTCCATTCCCTTTTTTTCAAGAATTCAATTTAAAGGGCATGCTGGGATTGCTCAGCAGGTTGAACACTTGCTGTGCAAGCACTAGGTCTGGGGTTAGAATTTCAGCTTCGGTCTGTGCAAACCCATGAGCTAAACTGTGCACAACTAGTACCCACTGGGATGGCATGAATGTTCTCGCCTCCCATGCAATAGGCCTTCAGTTCGATTCCCATCCCACAAAGCCCCACATCCACCTGTGAGGAATGAAGCTATGTCACACCTAATGATATGCAACTATGGAGACTGCTCTGGGACCTCTTCCTTTCTCTCTCTCTCTCTCTCTCTTTCTATTTCACCTCTCAAACAATAAAATAAAAATAAATCTTTAGATATAGATATAGGCATATATATCATCTTAAATACCTCTAAGTTCTAGGTCACAAAAAACAAATGTGACTTTAAGTATTCTGACCCTACAATAACAGAATGTCTAAAGCCCCATCCCTCTATGTCTTAGTTTTGTAATCACATTGTCTTAGTTTTGTTTTGATCATTATAAGAGTAATAAATGTTGATTGAATATAGGGAAAATTCTAGAAGGAAAGTAAAATCACTCATTTTGAAAAAAATCTGTAGTTAAGCATTGCTACAGGTTTCAACATTTTATCTTATGAATATTTTTATTCTATTTTTTTAAACTTTATTTTATTTATTTATTTTTTTATTGTTTTTGACAGAGAGAGAGTGAGTGAGAGAGAGATACAGAGACAGAGAGAGAACTGAACTGGGGAAACTCCCCAGTTCAGCATATGGGTCAACACGGGCCGGGGCCGGGATTCAATCCTCAGTCCCCAGCGCTGCAAAGTGAGCGCTTAACCCACTGAGCCATCCCGGCTTCCTCATATTCTATTTTTAAAATAATTGTGTTCTTCTGCATTCTTATTTTTTAAAAGATACTTTCACATCTTGTCTGCTTTTCCCCAATTTATGTTTGGCAGTTTTATAACAAACTTTCCATAGACAAGATTCTAATAACTTTGTAGTTGCCTATCCTAAGGATTGATAATTACTTAATTCACCATTATGTTTTTGTTGTTTTCAATTTATAAATTAAAACGTATTCTAAATTAAGCTCCCATGAGCTTAATAATAGAGCTACACTTGGGCATCTTTCAAAGTGGGATGGTGATGTGAGAAAGAGTGAAATCTAATTTGCCTTGAACTTAGGGAAAAAAAAATTTTCCATTCTAATTTGCCTATGTTTGGTGTAGAATTAGGTATTGAAATCCACTCAAGCTTCTAATTTTCAGCTTCCTTGCACTCACACAGTCCCACAGCTCTGAGTTTGCTAACATAATGAATTCCTAGCTAAAACTAACAAGGGTCTTACTACACAAATATTCTCACATGGTACGTTTTTGTATACATAAAACCTAGATCGAAATGTGGATGCTAATAAACTTAAGGGTCTATATTTTAATAATTTTTTTTTAATTATTCTAATTAAGTACGTAGCCACGACTAACTTGTGAGAAGTAGAGTTAATTCAACTGATGCAAAGAGAAAGGGAGTTAAGTACTTAGCACTGCTGAACTGCAGTATTGGTGCGGCCCTTAAATATTATCTAGTCTGACCGACAAATAGAGGCAGTTAATGAGGGGAAGAAATGTAAAAGCACCTCTGGCCTATCATCCTGGGATTAGCTCTGCTGAGCATCAAAATCAGAACATGCCCCTCTATAATCCCTTTTTGTTTCTCACTTCTATCGTGAAAACCACACAAACATATGCAAATATTATACGACATTCTGGGCCACACCACAGGGTGACAGTGTTAGCATGTCTTGGCCTTGGAGCCTGAGACTTTGTATTATAATAAAAAGTCTACCTGGTAATTCTCACTTAACAGCAAAGTTTAAATAATGTCTACTCTGAGACCGTAGGCTCTCCTGTCACTCTAAATGTAGATGAATCTATGATTCCACTTAAAATAGTCTGATGGTTTTATACAGAACAAGTGTTTTTGAAATGTAATGATTGCTTTGAAATATTTCTACTCTCACTGCCCAGACACAGCTTAAAAGAATAAGCCAGAAGATTTATCCATCTGGTTAGGTGTGTATATGTAAGCTAGGAGTACAGAGGGACAGTTAGTAATATATTCTTGTCTGTGTCCCCTAGTGTCTAGCACACAGCCTGGGGCATGGCATGTATCCAGCAAAATGTATGGAATGTATTAACTTTTTTGAAAGTCAGTGGCTATACTCTTAATAGGAAAAATGTGGAGGTAAATTTCAGCTCCTAAAGTGAAGGCTTGAATGCTCCCAATAATAAATTCTGCAGTTTTTTCCTAGTGGAAATGGGATGCAATTTCTTTACAGGCATTTGTTAAGAGGATGTATGTATATGGCTATGGTTTTGCTGTTGCTCAAATGATATGGATGGGTTCCTGTCTTTTCTTTTGCGTGCCGGATTGTGGCGTACCTCTAGATGGTGCTGCTGGCTCATAGCTGAGCAGCTACACAATCAAATCCAAGGCTGAGTGAGAGGAGTTCTGACCTCTGAGGAACCATCTCTACATCTATGTCTCGGCCTCCTGCCAATTTGCAGGAAGCTCTATTTTAAAATGCTTCCACTTGGCCAATTCTGATCACCTTTTCTTCCGATTTTCCCTCATTATCTTTGATTTCAAATTAAGGAAACTGTTTTAAGATATTCTTAATAGAATTTCTGATTATGTTTATGCTCTTTTTATTTGCTATATGCAAAATGCAAAAGTAGAAGTAACTGATTCATGTTATAGAAAAAACACTGTTTCTATCTGGAAACATTCCATGGAATGCAATACTTACAAATTTCATACGTAACCTTGTCCAAGATATAAGCTTTCTGTGTCCAAATTCTTACGTTCTTTTTTCTTGCTTGCTTGCTTTCCTTTAAATAGCTTCACATTACAAATATAGTGTTAGTGAAATAGAAACCCTCAGGGTTGAAAAATAGGTAGCATAGGCACACCGACTTTACCTTCACATTCCCAGGACAGACACCAATAGTTTTTCATGGTGATTTGCCCCAGTTAGCTATACCTGGAATCAGAATTCAACCCCAATACAGAAATGATGAGAGACAAGTATCTGTAGATATGTTAAACCTTTTGCTAACCCTGTCCTAGGATAATGCTAGGAAAAAAAAAACCAAAAAAACCAAAAAACAAAGTCAGTAAAGGTGAAGCAAAAGCAAAGAAGGGTTTTGAGTATGAGGGAAGCAGAACATTTTATATTCCTGAATCTAGAAAGATTCTGGAGTTCAGCAAGAGATGAGCCTTGAGGAAGAGACTGGGTGTTTACCAGTCTATGCACATGAAAGAGTGACATCAGAAGTAGAAGTATTCATAGGGGATGGCTGAACACACACTGTTTTCTCTTACTTGGGTTACATACCTGGATTAATTAGTAGCAGATCCATTCCTAAGCAACCCTGTCTGCAGAGTTTTTAACTGCAAAGAGGCATCATAATCAAATGATTTAATTTCAAATCATATTTATTCTATTGTTGGAGAGAAGAGAGACAGAGAAGTGTGGGAAGGAAGAGGGCCGAGCAGTCTCTATAGTTGTATGTATATCATTAGTTGGGACATAGTTTCATTCCATATGGGTCGACGTGGAGCCTCCCAAGGCGGGAACTGAACTGAGGGCTTCCTGCAGTGGAGGCAAGAACCTTCACTGCCATCCCTGCTGTTACCTGTTGTGCCCCAGTTCAGCACATGGGGTTTGCATGGGCCAGGGCTGGAATAGAACCTTGGACCCCACAGTTGTGAGGGAAGTGCTCAACCACTGAGCTATCCTGGCATTCCCTCAAATTGTATTTTTAAGCAAGCTATCTTGTTTCTCCTCTTTTCAGTTTTTGGATTATGGACTAGAAGATATAGTGTTTATAGGTAGGAGTTAGCACGTTAAGTGCTTTTATATTCTCATGCCTATAAACAGGCAAAAAGCAGCCCAGCCTGAGCCTCCTCAGACCACAGGAAAGCCACTGCAATCAGTCCTTCGAGACACAACCACTCCATCTGTGTCATACCCTGTGGTTTCAGTTACATCATTAATTATTCATTCACAGACCTGCTCATCCCATCACCACTATATGCTGGGCACGGTTGCTCATTGGTCTCCACTGATTAGAATGCTGTGATGGGTGATGCAAAAGGAAAAATATTAGAGCATGGCCATTACCTGCAGGTGAATTTTTCTAGTTGCCTGACTCCTGGGCAATCAATCTCGGTAGAGTATCTCCTGGCCACTTACTGTTGAGACTTTTAAAGTGACTTTCTACACTGATAACTGGAGAAAACGCTATGTATGCTCAGTTTTAAATACAGCTGAGGTATCATTTTTTTTCTTGATAGTATATGTATCTAATTTACTCTAACACTGTCCTTCACGTGAAAATGATAATGTTTGAATCACATACTCTAAATTGACAGTCTGAAAAGGCCAAGTAGAAAATGTGGGTATTAATATATCAAGTTCGTCACCACTAAAACACCCAAGTTGGTTTATGGGTGAAAACTTGGGAAGTCCAGTTCTGTTAAGTCCTACTGTATACCTTTGGATTGGTTTTCATAGTTAAAATTGTCTTTAAACATGGCCTCACATAAGATGTCCTCTTGTCTGACAAAGAAGGCAGACCAAGAATCGGGAAGTCTAAAAGGGGTAGGAAAAATGTGCTTTCTCAAATTGCATCCAGAGTTTGATCCAAAGAATTTTTACATTCTCTTAGGAGCAAGACCCATGCACAATGCAGATATTCATATATAATAAATATAATTATAGCATTTGTATAACCCTGAAGGACCAGGGAGGTTGGGGTAAATTAAATTCTAAAAAGAAGTAGGAATATGAGTGAAAGAAAAAAGTGAATTGATGACTATAGGTTCCTAAAGCCTACTTATTATGAGCCTTTTAGCCCAACATCTGGCAAAACTTTTTAAGATTTGACAGGTCAGACATTCTCAGGTAAATGTGAAGAAATGTATCATTTTTTAATTCAATGATGAAAAAGAGAAATTATTTTTGTTTTTATTTTTTTTACACATAATTTAGAAGTTCTGTTAAAGAAACCAAGGTAAGTTCAGCAAATCATGAGTCTGTATTACAAGATTAATTTTTTAAATACTTGTTTTTAATAGTATTACTATTTATGTCTGGTCTTTTTAAAATGGAATATATTTATTTGCAATTGGCATTATGCATCTACAAAGATATATATGTGCTAGGTACCTATAAATTAATTTTTGTATATCGCTGACAATATCAACTTGTTTTAAAAAAAAATATATATATGCTTTGTCCTTTCTTCTTCTATATATTCTAGAAAAACTACTTTGGAGAATAAGATACATACCTTTTCATAGATATGCATTATTCAGGATCACCAGAGTTCTCAGATTGGCAGAGACTCCCAATTAGAGTAAAGAGTTACATATTTAAGGTTTAATAAACTTTTTTAGAAATCTAATAACTACTGCTTCCTGAAATATGGATCCTCTTCAAATAAAGTCTCATTATTTGGGGGAGGGGAGATTATGAAAGGGGATCTGAAGGAGAAAGGGACTGAACAGATTCCTAAAGGTTCTTATTATAAATGATGACTTTAAATCCTATGAAGTTGAATTAAAAAACAAAACAAAACAGTAGAAGTTCAAATTTTCAGAATATGGCCTGTTGCAAACTTGCTTAGGAACAAAAAACTTTCTATTTTTAAAATTTATTTGTAGGGGAAAATGGTAAAATGGCAAGAGGAGTGGTTGTGGAGAAAGTAATTAATAATTCTCTTAAATATTACAAGAAAGCGAATAAATTTCAAGCATTAACCCATCATTCAACTCACTTTCCTACATGCTGATTACTAATGTTCATAATGATTTCAGGCTTAGCAAAAGCCCTAAGGATCACAGGAAGATTAAATTCTACTCATTAGATTATAACTAACAAGCCAAGAGCATGTCCTGATACATGTAACAGTGATTTCCAATAACTTGCTCTGTGACCTTGGAAAGTTCACTTAACTTCTCTGAACCTCAGTTTTAATGATTGTCAAATTAAGTGATTGAATGAGATAATCTGAAGTCTTTCAGCTGATAGCTAGGACTCAATGATTTTAAAGATATACCGGTAACAAAAAGAAACAAACAAATAATACTTCATTTCAAAATATCCTTCCAACCAGGACATCAAATTACTGATGTACGTCTCAGACCCACCAGTGGATCCCCAAAAGCCTATACAGGTGACTCTGAAGCATACCTAGTGTTGGGCACCGTTGGCGTTACTCACAGTGCCATTTGGAAGCACTGACCTCCAGAAGTCAGTCCCAAGCAGAGGAAGGCCAAACCCTTAAATAGTTCTTCCAGTGCCCTCTGCTGGTCAGAACACTCCATAGTTTGGGTTCTGGGTTTACAGAAAGTTTTGCCGTAGCAAATGTGGGAAATAACCTAAAAATTATGTGCTTAATCAGAGGAAACAAAAGGTGCAGGGAGGAGTAGGAGGAGGGCGGTAATTGCACTGGACTTTGTATGAATAAATAAGCAACATCTCCTTTAGTCTGTATGGTAAATGTTTTTACAGAGGTGGCTACTGGTTTTGTGGTTTTGCTTATGTTTATAATTTTAAGAAAAGAACAAGTACATGATTTTTTTTAAGGTTCAAATGATATAAAATATAGACTGAAGCCTAACTAACCACTCCGTGTCTTTTGGCCTACATAACCCTGGTCCGTTTGACTGACCATGCTATAATAGATAAAGTTTGGTATCAAACATAAAAAGAAAGAAAGAAACAAACAAAAAAACCCCTTCTATTTGTGAATCTATATAAAAACAATACCATAGACACACTAATACTGTACACAAAGAAGATGCTACATTTCATTTTATCAGGTGATATACTTTTCTTAGAGATCACACCTTTGAGGTTCCCATGCTGTGGTGTACACAAATCTGCCTCTTTACTGGTCGGGATGCCATAAAATTCCATTGTAGGCATGCACTGGAGTGAACGGTTCCTCTAAAAATTCCTTGAATCAGTTTGAAGTCTTTGCTATTTTTATAACCCACGTTACTATTTAACATTCATGGTTTACAAACAGTTTCTGATACTTTTTTGAACTAGATCAGGTATGACTTTTGAATAAATGAATAATAACATCCCTTCCTTGGACATAGTCTATGTTATAGAAGAAAAGCACATTCTTTATCTCAGGCTTGAAGAAGGTGACCTACTTCTGAGTCTTGTTTTTTTCCCCCCATTACTGGCTGTGCTACAATAGATAATTAATTCATCCCAGGGTCCATTCCCTCATCTACAAAATGGTTTGATAGTTTTGTAAGCATTGAAAAAAACACAAAAGGAAGCCATGATTATGTTCTTCTAAAACAGCAATAGTGTAATTGCATAATTAAAATGTTGAAAAAATTAAATATTTAGAAGTAAATATTGATAAAAGCAACCAAACACTGTTGGTTGGAGTCTTTTTAGTGAATATCGTGGCAGCTATCAAGCCACGCCAATGTTATTGGAATTCCACTGTCTTAGAGAGTGTGAGGCTCCTCATCTTGTCTGGTGGTCAAAAGCAAACTATGCCCTCTTGGGCTGTTCCAGGCTCAGGGTGTCTCAGCTCAAAGGTAGTCCATGGGGCCCGTCAACACGTAGCGTAGGTATAACAGGTAGGTTCTGCCAGCAACAGAGACCCAAAGAGGATGTGCCTTCAGAAACGGTCTCTGAGGCAATTACTTTTGCTTCTTCAAACTGGTAGGATGAGTTCCAGAAGTGGTTTGGTAGAAACATCTACAGGACTCAGAAAGAAACTGTCAATAAACTCAGTAGAATATGACCAAATAAATTTGCATTGGAAAAATAAGGGCAGTGTTTCAATTTTTTTTTTTAAAGAAAGAACAAGAGACCTAATAAAATTCATTTATGCCCCAGAAAATGACAAGACAAAATAAGAAATCATAAGCAAACAAAGCTCAGGCCTACAGAAAATGCTTTCATTAGAAGGAATGACTTTAGGAGTTGGGAGTAGGCACTGGCTATATATCTGGGGATGGAAGAGGGGCTGATTCTGGGTGGTGAGCACATAATGCAATATGTAGATGGTGTAATGTAGAGTTGTACACCTAGAAACTATGTAACGGTTAACTACCAATGTCACCTCAATACATTTAACAATAAAAAAAGGACCAACTTAATGTTTTTTGATTAGTAAGTTATTTTTCCTTATTATTTTTATTTTTATGGGAGGTAACTGCATTCGAGAGCTATGCAGTTTGAAGCATATATTAGAATCCTAAACTACCTCTCCTAAAATGTTAAAATCTTATTAATAGTAATGTTTCATATCCAGATCTTCTAAGGCAAATCTACTAGTAATTTGAATCTTTTTACTAATCCTACTGTCACCTATATTCATGGTATAGAAATTCTATTATGTCCTGCTTCTCATAGCATCTTGGAAACTGCACAACCTACTATAGCAGTCTTTGGTGTTTAACAAGTAAGACTGGGAATTGAGGAGCAATCAGTAATGGTTATCTGACTTTTCCTATTTAAGAACAATAATGGTGCTCACTCATCCTGAACAAGGCTGTTAATTAATCATTGTAGCTATGCAGGTTGAAATCCCAATGTTATCATCATTGAAGCATAGCAGTTATATAAACTCCTACTTAAGTGCTTTTGTTCTGTGAAATAAATCTTTGCATTACAACCATTCCTAATCATTTATTAAAAGTATAACACTTTGCCATTACCATACTCAATTGTAATGTTTTTAAGCTATTTGTTTGTTTAATCTACTTGCTAGCACAAATTTAATTTGCTAGAACTTTTAGGCATACAGTGGATTTGGTGGGAGGGGGCAAGAAAGCTCTATAGAAGAATGCACTCTTAAAAAATAAAAACAAAAAGTGAATACAAAATAAAGAAGATAGAAAACTATTCTGAATGCCTGGACCAATTGGTTATGTAATGGACATTTAACATAAAATAGGGTTGGAGTGATTGGATTCAAGTATAGAATACAACCGAAAGGAACAACTAATAATGTTGAGTTAGCCATATTATCTGAAACAAATAGAGCTTTATATTGGCTTGATAGGACTGTTTGTCTCTAATTTGGAAGTTGAGTTAATAACCTAATTTGCTTAAATGTTTAAATGTTAGTATCTGTGAATAATTCAAGTGAAATTACTACTTTGTAGTCTCCCAGGACCTACATCCCTCAGGAAAGACAACATTTTAAGAGACATTTTTCTAACCGGATACAAATGTTTTTTTTATTTATACATACCACAAAAAGTGAAAAGTCTTATTGGCACTAATTATTTATCAAGAGAGATCATACAATATTGAATATTTAGGAGACAGTTCTGTGCCGTCCCATCCCCCAAAGCAGCAATGGAACATACACGACTTCCTGGTGCTCTTATATAAGCACATATTGATTAAATGTTTGAATAGGGTCTAACATTGGTTATGAAGAAATATAATATCCTAAGGGCATTGATAGTGTTAAATGTTATATAGAGAATATTTAGAACTATTCTAACACTAGAGACAGTGCTGCTACAATCATCATCATCTTTCTTTTTTTTTTTTTTTTTTGCAAAGTTCTCTGCTTGGTATGAATATCCAATAATTCTTTTTCTGTTTAATTAAATTTTTTTCTAAGTTTTGAATTCATTACATTGGACTTTCACTAAATATTTCTGGGACCTGGCTTTCTGGTGAAAATTTGATTTAAAAAAAATATTTATTCCTTTCATCTTCCACTCCAGTCTTTTTACAAATTATTAACAATTAAGATGACTGTTGAGAGTAAAATACAGCGAAGCAGCCATTCAATTCATTAATAGTAAATATTAGCAAATGCTCAGAAGTACTGAGAGAGGCAGATGCTGTTTCTGAGTCTTTTGGTTTCCAATGGATTAATCAAAGCCCCACATAACGATTGAAGTACTCACCATCATACATATCACAGCACAGACACTCTACCTACGGTATGCATTTGCAAATTTAATTGTATCACCTTTACATCTAGAGATTTATTAAATTTCACAGCATTTTCCAATGCAAACTTCTAGAATCTAGTTCTAAATATTTTCTGTATCATCAACTCTAGTAAAGTTTTTAACAGTCAACAGTTTAGGACACACAAGTTTTCTTGTTTCTTCCTTTCTGCTATTTTTTCAACTTAACAGTTCAATCCCTTCAATATACCTCAGCCCTCTTCCTATCGAAAAGCTCTTCTCCCATGTCGCTTTCTCAGCCATCTTTTCCCATTGCACTTGGGGAAATAGACAGTTTTCATGGGAAACTTCCTCTGGCATCCTTTGTCTTTAAACCTGCACTCCTGGTCAGAATTATCCCACAGTCCTTGGTAACTAGGCTGATTTAACAATTCTTCGACTATGTCAAACTAAAAAGCTTCTACACAGCAAAGGACACTGTCAACAAAGTAAAAAGGAAACTAACCAAATGGGAGAAAACATTTGCAAATAATGCCTCTGATAAGGGGCTAATATCTAAAATACTTAAAAAACTCACACAACTCATCAACAACAAAAAATGATCCAATTAAAAAACGGGCAGAAGACATAAACACACACTACTCTCCTGAAGATATAATTACAAACAGCCAACAGATACATGAAAAAATGCTTGCCATCACTAGCAATTAGGGAGATGCAAATTAAAACCACAATGAGATACCACCTCACACCTGTAAGAATGGCTATAATCAACAAGACAAGACATAGCAAGTACTGGAGAGGCTGTGGACAAACAGGAACCCTCATACACTGCTGGTTGGAATGTAAATTTGTACAACTACTGTGGAAGGCAGTGTGGAGATTCCTCAAAAAACTAGGAATGGAATTGCCATATGACCCAGCAATACCTCTCCTGGGTATCTACCTCAAAAACCTGAAAAACTTAATCCGCAAAGATACACGTACCCCAATGTTCACTGCAGCACTGTTCACAGTGGCCAAGTCATGAAATCAACCAAAGTGTCCTCTGATAGATGACTGGATAAAGAAGTTGTGGTACATTTATACAATGGAATACTACTCAGCAATAAGAAATGATGAAATACAGCAATTTGTGATAACATGGACAGACCTTGAAAACATCTTATTGAGCAAAATAAGTCAGACTGAAGAAATCAAGAAACGTATGACCTCACTTTAGGTGGAATATAAAACTGGAAATAACAAAGAAACAAAAACTCATAGACACAGTCAATAGTGATTACCTGAGGGTAAGGGGGAAACTGGGTAGGAGAGCTGGCAGGGTGGGGTTGTGGGGAGGAGAAGGGAGAGGGATTCAAATATATGGTGATGGAAAGTGAGCTGATTCTGGGTGGTGAGCACATAGTGCAATATATAGACAATGTGATGTAGAATTGTACACCTAAAAACAATGTAATTGATATTAATCAATGTCACCCCAATAAATTTACCAATTTAAAAACAAAACAAAACAAAAAAACAGTTCTTCATCCTGATCTATAACGTAGCTGCGTGAAGATTGGGTTTTCCTATTCAGTCATAAATTTGTCATGAGCTGAGACTGCTTTTTGTTTTACACCCTTGAGTAGTTCTTGATTCACTTCTACCCTACTCTTCAGCAAGGAATTATAAGTTCTAAGCGTGCAAGGAATATATAATAAGTAAATAAATGAGTGGCTATGAGTCAGACTAATACTGGTAGATTTTAGCTCCTCATTACTTATAGAAAATATGTTGACATATATCTCTATGTGCTTAGGTATCATTATCATAGTTTAATTTCAAGCTGGCTTTTGCAGGTACAATAGTATCCTAAAAAATGGAGGTGTTTTCAGGTCTCTCTTTGTGTCTCTGTCTCTTCCTTATACACATTAACACACACATACACATGGTGATGGGGAAAGAAGGAGAGAAATAGAGAGAGAAAGAGAGAGACAGAGAGGCAGACCTGCCAATAAGACCTCTGTGATATTGCCTTTGAAAGAAAGACAACCCTGTTAAATTGTTTTTGAAAGAAAGGCACAAAGCGAGTTAGATATGCTGAACAGGTGATATATCAAAGGCAGACGTTCCCAGGCTGCCATTAACTACATGAAAGCCTTTGGGAGTGATTCCTTTGCTCATTTTAGTGGTTTGTATAATGAGATCAGAAGACAGAAATTCTGGCAACTCTTGGATCTATTTGTAGCTGCAGATACACAGAGACACTCTGCAGAGGAATGACGATTCTATTTAAAGACACTAACATCCAGATGCCTGAAGTGGCCAGTAATCACCCCTATCTTGTTTGTGTATCACCCAATACCTTGCCTTATGCAATGGGCTTTTCCTTTCACAGTTTTTTTTTGTTTTGTTTTGCTTTTTGTTTTTTTTGCCTTTTCAGCCTCATGATCATGAAAACACTTTTTTCTCCTTACTCATTTGGATCACTCCAATTTATAGTCTTCAGAGCAGAAAAAAAGAAACAAACACCTGTTACAAAAGACTATGAAACCAAAATAGCCACACACACACACACACACACACACACACACACACACACACACACACACACACACACCCTACTTATCATGTGAACAATGTTCAACAACTAGGGAATCTGGCCAATTCCTGGTGCTTACCTTAGATATTCTGATTGTCTCCTGAATGCTGACTTGATTTTGCATGTTTATGAGTATACTTGCATTTCCCTCCTTTTTTTGCCTTTGTTTTGGCATTGCACATAAATAATGCTTGGCTTAGAACCTGATGCCAAGATTGACTTTGTTCCTGGAGCTTTCAGAAAACAAAGTTTTGTATTTATGCCTCTAACTGCATCTAATTCTCATCAGCACAGATAACTAATACGGTATTGGTCCTCATGCCATTATCCAATAATTGTATTTTTTGAGTAAGACTGGATCATGAAGAATGATGAAAGAAAATATTTGCAACTAGACGGTTGATACTTTAGTATATTGGGAGGGGTGCAAAAGCAAGAGAGAAACTGCTTTAAAAGGCAGCAGTGAATTCTCATGTGGGGAGAACACTTACTTTCTCAGACCAAGTGCCAATGAGAAGACAATTCATAGAAATACTGGGTAGGATTTTGGCAATATTGATCTATGTGGATAGTTCTTGGTTTTTGCATAGCTTTATTTTTACAATATTTTTTGTATCAGTTCAAATGTGCATGAATGATTGAACTCCTTTATATTATTTGTTGCTTATTATTCAATATCTTCCTTGAATAAGAATGCAGTAGTTACATGAGTTCCCACGTCCAGGTTAAGTCAGGTCTTACAAATTTGCCAGCTCAACTGGCTTCTAAAACACCCAGCCCAGGAGAGCATACTTCCAGAGAGCTTGCATACAAAGGTTTTCTTAGGTTAGTGAAGAGTTGCACAAATGAGGAGCGTACTTATCTGAACCATATATGTACTTATCTACATTTCCCAACTCGCAGTACAGTCTTGATTTATGAATTTGCTTGCTGTGTTTTTATAATTATCATCAAGTTCCCAGTTCACACTTGAAATTGTCCCCTTGTTGACAATAGAGGACATTATGAGACTCTAGTGTCTCCAAATGTTAGATCCCCTAAAAACTATGCTTTTAAAGTACAGACCACAGATTAACTACATTACCATAGCCTGAGGAGGTTGTGTAAAATTCGAATTCCTAAATATAATTCTCACGGATGTTTATCTGATTAGGTCTACTTGGTGCCCATAAATTAGTTCTTATTCAAGTACTTTTTGTTGAACATATCACACCAAATGCTCTTTTTAGTACTGAAAATGAACAATAAACAGGACAAGTCCTTATGCAGTTTCTCAGTGGTTTTGATAATCAGAAGTAAATACTTAGGAAAATCTACAGCAAACAAAGAAAAAGAAAAAAAAAGAAAAGAAAGGAAAAGAACAAAGAAACCATAGTTTTTCACACTAGAAAATGCTATTAGAGGTCATTAGCCCAGTTCACTCATATAAAGAAGGTAGATTTGAAATATAATAATAATATTAACAACATCAAATACATATATTATTTATGGAGTGATCCCTTTGTTCCATGCACTGTCCTAAGGTTTTTGTATCCATTATTGCCTTCTACCATCACAAAAAACAAACAATCAGTTGAGAGGATACTATCACTCTCCTCTTTCTGTAGATGGGGAAAATTAAACTCAGATATATTAAAGAATTTGCTCAAGGTCATAAAAATAATAGAAGAGTGAAGCAGCTTGTTAACCAAGTAGTGTGATTTCAGTCTATGCTCGCAACCAACATGCACAATTCTACTTCCCTCTTTTGCCCTCATTATTCAAGGTATTATGTCAGGATAAGAACCCAGGGCTCTTGACTCCAGAAACTATTTTCTTCCCAGTCTATTATGTTTCCTCAAGTGGAAACATCATCAAAGTTATCACCATGCTTTATGCCACTGAACTCCTTACTTCTTCAAGTGAAAGAGTAAATTCTTACACCTCTGGCAGTAGCAGTTAGCCAATTTATTTAAATCCATCTGTTAATTTATTGATCTCCCAAGGTAGCTGCTTTAAGAAACATTCACTGGTTTGACTGTTATGGTGAATTTGAAAAACATTAACCTATTTTATGGGTTCAGTTATATATAAATTTTAAAAAGCAAAGGAAAATATATAGCCAGCAAATGCCAGTGAAGGTTTTAAATGCTATGGGTCTCCCCTGGGACAACAGAAAACTGTCCAAATCCATACAAAAGCAGCAGCTGAACAACTCCTATTGGAGTAGAGGTGATTACTAGTTTAAGGTTTATTGTATCTTTAGATTTGTTACCTCCATGTTGGCAGTGTTTCTGCATTAAAAGACCATCTTACCAAGCATATATGCAGAATTTCAACTAGGTGATTGTGAAATAATTGAAAGTTATATGTATAGGATGATGGAAAGACCAGCGACTCTTAGAGAATGTTTGCTGTATATGCCAGTAACTGTTTTATTTGGTTTTGCTTTAACATATCGCAAGTATCCATGCATTAACTATTCACACAGATATTTCATTAGCAAGTATTGCTAGCTATTAATATGAGAAATCTGAAGGTCCCTTACCAAAGAAATAAAAATAATAAATGATGTTTTTAATATTTGGACTCAGGTTTTAATAATTCTACCCACCATACTCAATTATCTATTAATTGTTTACCCTTTAATAAACTTCTCATAGAAAATTTATACCACATGTATCCCAGAATCATACACCCTTCTATGTAGAGAAATAATTTCATATTCAAGAATAAAATAAATGGGGGATGCTAAGACTACTCAGCGGGTTAAGCACTCAACTTATAGCCCCAGGGTTTGAGGATTGAATCCCGGCCCTGGCCCATGCGAACCCATATGTTGAACTGGGGTGTGGCCCCCAGTTTAGCGCTCACTGGGGTGAGCTTCCCATGTGGAAGGCCCCTGGCTCGGGGTTCCTGCCCTTCGTGGCAACCACCTCCACGCCGCCCTCCTATGGAATGAAACTATGTTGAAAACTGAATATGTGCAACTATGGAGACTGCTCTGGTCCCTCCTTCTCTCTGTCTCTCCCTCTGTCAAAAATAATAAAATAAAAATCTTAAAAACATGAATAAAAAAATGGAACCTATGTAATTTTGCTAACCAATGACACCCCTAATAAATTTAAATAAATAAATAAATAAGTCTGTTGACTTTCAGATGCATTTACATTATTCATTTGAAAATAGGATTAGATACACTTATTCCTTATTTGTGTTAGAATTACCTACATGTATGAGTCACTAGGTGAGATTATTGGATGGTAGATCCCAAGGAGTATAGACAAGTATTAAAAGATATCTTTTCTTTACTGAAGAAGCACATGGGAGGCATGAAGGCACATAGGTGATGAAATGAGAGAATTTTAATGGGCAGCATTGGAGCACCCAGTGGGATCACAAACCAACCTCCATGCAAGAGTGAAAGAATAGATACAATAAAAAGGATTCTGACCATCAATTCAAAAATATTTTCTGCAATTACCTGAGTTCACTCATGAATTGATATACAAAACATACCCTAAAATTTCACAAAGATAAGTGTTTCAAAGCATCTCTTCAATTTAAGTCAATATTACTAAAATCAGTAGAAAATATGACAGCTTGTATCATATAATTTGTCTCACCTTGTGTCAGATGCCAAGTTGCTCTTTCATCACCTGCATGAGGTCGATATTAAATCTGGATATGTGACAAATAAAGAAATAAGTTAGAGAACTTAAGCCAAGTATTACTTCATGTATCCACTTACGACTTGTATACTTTATTCCAGCTTCACACCCAGAACTTTGGAGGAACAGATAAATAAGCTCTAGTTCTTTAAAAATTGGCACTCCATGCTAATATAAATAAAATGATAGATCATGTACATCAAACTATATATGTCCTGTACATGTGTCATCTCATCCCATTTTTGCTGACACAGAAAGATATGATGTTTTTATCATCTTAATTTTTTATAAAAGAAGTAACTAGAGCACATTTTAATCAAGTAGCCATGTTATTAATGTCTTTAATTCTGTGTTGATGTTCTGTTAGATGGCACAGAGGATGGATCTTAAATTCATACAATCTTGACTCTAATTAATTAATTACTTATTTTTTTATGGGTTCTAATGCTGGAAAATCTTGATGACCATCAAGATTAAGTATGCAGGTTAAGTTTCTCCTGAGGCCTCTCTCTTTGGCTTGAAAATGGCCTTCTCATTCTGTCCTCACATGGCTTTTATCTGTATACCCACATTCCCAGTGTCTCTTCTGTGTGTATAAATTTCCTCTTCTTATAGGAAACCCAGGAAGATTGGACCAGAAACCCATAATCCTCATCCATACCATCTTGTTTAACCTGCATTACCTCTTTTAAGATACTATCTCAAAATATAGTCATATTTTTAGGAAGGAATTGAGGGTTAGGGCTTTAGCATATGAATTTGGAAGGGACACAATTATGTCCATAATAACTTGGTTCACTCAAATATTCAGTACTCTTAACTATGAAATGAATGTGTTTTACTAGATCAGTATTATACAAACTTTAATCATTGGCACACTGCCATTATAATTAGAGATATTTCTATGTATTGTCTTTACTATTTTTTGTGGAGATTTGTAAATTAAATTGTTTAAATTTTAAACATTTTGAAATAAAACATTTTTCATTATAGAATGGAAAATGATCATATTTACTTTCCTTAAGTATAAGATTACTAAAAATTTTTAAATGAGAAAACATACGTATTTTTTTATGCTCCAGCAATAAGGTTTTGAGGCTGAGATTCACTTACTCTTGTTTATAATAGCAGGCATTGAAGACACACTACTACCATACTGATTCATTCTCCTTGATGTACCCAGAGGGAATGAAAGAAAGCTGAGATGAGAATAACTTTCTCACTATAAGATTCAAGGTTAATTGCCTTGCCAGCCAGGCATCTAGAACCATCTTGTGTCTCCCTAAAAATTATTCTGATTTATACCCCCATTTCATATCCCCCACTCCAGCAAACTCTATACTAGCTACTTTCTAATTCTATTTCAAACATCCAGCTAATCTTTTAGTATATGTAAGTGTCAAATATTAAAACAAGTAGAAAGTGAAGTTAATAGTGAAAGTTGTGGGGTGAACTATAAGTCAAGTGGGTTGAGTAGAGCCATTGAATAATGTCTTCATAATTGACATGAGAGTGCTACGTAGTTCAGCTCTAATGTGATTGTATTAAAAAGTTCAAAGACAATAGACTACTTTTCTCTTTTTGGTACCTATATCAGAGAGTTTTGTAATAATTCATGTGATGATGGACTGAGATTGTTCTATGATTGATAATCTCAAGGGATATAATGTATCATTTTGAAGTAGGTGTTATGGTGATTGGTTTAATAATGATATGAGGTGTCAAAGATTAAAAATATCAGGGGAAATGTCTATATAATATGCAAATGACTGTTAAGTGCAAGCATATTTAACTAGGTAAGGACAGAAAGCACATTCACCAAAAAGACATGAGCATCATTCTCTCTGGAACCTTTCTATCTCAAACAGACACTTGAGATACTTTCAAGTTCATTGCTGGAGTGAGATTATGAATCTCACACAGCACCTTTTGCCTTCTAATTTCAGGGGTGTGAATACCACATCACAAAATTGTGTGAAAAAGTAGCGAGTAGAAGGATAGAATTTCTTTTTATTTAGCAAAAGCTACCGTATTTTCCGGCGTATAAGACAACCGGGCGTATAAGACGACCCCCTAATTTTCTTATATGCCGGAAAATACGGTATTCATAATTAAAGAGAAAATAAGATTGCCTAAATTGATTAATGCTCTTTCACCCACTTCTCTGTAGATCAGGGTTAATTATAATGTTTAGTATCCAAGAGCTAGAATAGTTAGGTATATTTAATGAGATGTATTGTCTCTTGCATAGGATATACACATTTATGGGATATTATTATGTTCTGGATTTGTGAATCTCTGGATTCCCACAGGGCTAATAGATAACATGCCAACTACTATTTTACTTCCTGATGCATCATCCACACCTCAGCTTCACCTAATATACTTTTTTTTTTTTTAGTTAAACACAAGAGCCTTATTACTAAAGGATTGTTTCATAGAATATGTTCATTACAGTAACTATCTGAATCTTCCTGATTTTATTTTCAAAGAACGAATAACTTGAGTTTAACAATATGATTCAGGTAGCAGAAGCTACACCAAGTATTAAAGGATATCACATATGTCCACCCGGGATACATGATAGTTAACAGCAGCCAAGTGCTTTGGAAGACATATCATTTATAAGTGGCATCCCCAACATAGCAAGCATCCCACTCAAAAATGGTCATGTGTCCCATCTATCCAAGTGTCTGCAGTCACCACAGTCCCTCCATTGAAGAAAGGCCTAAGAATGCTCAAAGTAAACCCCACTACCCTCTGGGGTCAAGAGATCTACAAACTCATTTTTTCTTTTCTAATGGGAAATATACACTTTAAGCTACTACCTTTGTTCCCAAATCTTCCTTCAATTAAGCACATGGAGTCAGAATAAGCTCTTTACCCTCTACCAGTTCACTGAATTTCTGGCCCACAGAGAATAAGCAGACACTACACTCTTCACTAAGAAAAGCTGTTCACTACATAGGTGCCCTTACAATCAAAATATTGCACAGCATTTAGTCATTTGCCATTAGCTTAGCCTTACCCATTCTCACAATTACAGTATCACCCATAAATGCCTATTTCTCTTCACTCACTGGGGATCTTATATCAAATGTTGGTGCATTTTCACATTTTTTAGGAGGAACATTAGAAGGGCCATGTCCCCAGGAGTGAAATTTCAGCATGGACCCTCCAGATTCTGCATGCAGATTCAGAAACAACCCATCCAAGTAGAACATAATAGAGAAGACAATGGGGCCAGTCTGGAGAGATGGTCCAATGCCCATAGTGCACATTCTTTGTGAAAAAAAAAGTATGCCTATCTTGTGTCCTATGTTGCCAGTACTTACTAGAGTCTCTAATATGTCATAAGTGCTAAGAGGCTATTCATTAAATGAGTGAGTGAATGAATGAATCAGTGAACAAAAGAAAAAAATACATAACTGAAAGAGACCTTTTCTACTATTTTGAGGTTTCCATGGAAATCAGCATTGCACATTCCTTTAATGTATCACAATATGTATCAACCCTGATGTCATAATAAAATAACCTCTAAAAAAATTTCACCTAAGAATACTGACCCCTTCCCCAATTACATTAAATTTAATAGGCCATTGGTATTTGATTCTAATATAGCAAATAGGATTAGAACCTCTGATAACATCCCATATATTCTTATAGAAATGAGAAGAGCCCACGGTTGATTAGTTTTCCTTGTAGAAAGTTAATATTAATTGGAACAAGCCCAGTGCTTCTCAAATTTGAGGATGCATCCCAATCACCTGGAAAATTTGTTAAAACAGTTTGTTGGTCTTCAAACCCAAAGTTTTTAGTAGAGTATGTCTGGGGTGGAATCCAAGCAAGTTTTTAGGTGATGCTTTTGCTGTTGGTTCTGAAACCACATTTTGGAAATTACTACTTATAACTCAATAACTTTCATTTATTACAGCACGCAGATGTTCTGGAAAAGGTAAATAGGACAGAATACAGATTAGGAATTGACAAGGACTAAGGATAGAAGGGAACATATGAGCATCGTTTAAGGGGGACAATGACTGTTCTGTATGGAAATTGTGGTGGTGGTTTCATGAAAATACACATGTGTCAAAACTCATATAATTGTTCATCAAGTAAAAAAGACAATTTTATTATGTAATAAAAAAAAGTTCATGTCACATAGTAGGCTCTCAAATACTTTTCTGGAATATTTGATTCCAGTTCCAAGTCAGTAATTTAACTTGAGAGGAATAAAAATACTATAACTTTTAACTCTTTTACTTTATAAGATTTTCTGAGAAAGCCTCAGAGGGCTCTCTCTTCACTGTAGAGATGCATTGCACTGAGTAGACTCAGTTTGCTCTATACATCTCTGATCCAATTCACTTTTTCCTAAAGACACACAGATTTTATAAAAAGTATTTTTACAAAAGTATTTTTGGAGTTAAATCTCTTTCTCTCAATAGTCAACATGAATAAAAATGATTATCTTTTTAATAACCATCATTTTGGGACTGAAACACATGTTTGGCGGTTGTCTAAGAAGAAATAGTTTATAGTGTCTTTCCCTGCTATTTATATGAGTATATCAGAAGGTGTCTTAAGTGCTATGTCTCATGCTATTCAACAACCTTGACACCATAATCCCCAGGTAGATGACATAGCCAATTTACCTTATGGAACTCAGTGGGATACCAAATCATTGCATGCAATATAAAAGAATTCTATCTCTCTCTGTGAACAGAATCCATCCACGTGGATTCTATTGGAAACCATATCACACGTTGACTTGTTCTATCTTTCAGGAAGAAAAATAATTTTAAATGCTCATATTTTGAATTCCGGTGATTTGCCAACTGAGATTATAAGAATGCCTGAGATTGCACTACTTATTAGACATTTTGTGACAATAAATGCATAAAATTTATTATTTTTATAATTTGGGAAAATCCAAGAATATCTCCTCTCAGACTACAGCTTGGGACCATCTCTTCCATGGCTGTCTCTGCAGCAGTTACTAGAGCCAGCACTGGTTTACTAAAGCAGAATGCGAGAGGTACACAGAACCTTTGTTTACAGGGTTGATTCAGAATAGGTATCAAAAATAGGCTGCCTCAACTGAAGAAAACTGGGTCATAAGTACACATATACCTCTAGTTTGCTGTATAGCTTTGGATCATTTACTATACTTGTGATCCTTTCTTTTCTCCCCTATAAAATACAATGGAAATAGCTTATTTCTAAGCTACACTAGTGATGAAATTCTGTATTCCACTCAATGGAATGGTAAAAACTTGAGATAGTCATATTGGAATCAAGAGAAAATGAATGATGGCTAATGTATACTTTAACTTGCATTATTATAATACTGTAAATTGCTCTGGGGAAAGAAAAAGTTGTGAAAGTACAGATAGAGAATGAGGTCAATTGTCAATATTTGTAGCTGGTACGATAGTCTTTTTTGGGTGATGGAGCTGACATAACTCAAAACCTATTATAGTAAGAAATGAAATTCATAGAGTTTGGAAGACACAATATGCATAAAGATAAAGCAATAACCTTTCTATACATCTAGAAAAAACAGGTAGAAATCATAACAAAGACTTCATCTGCAAAGTAAAATATGCAATAAAAGTAGGAACTATGTAGGACATATATAAAGTATATATAATATTTGTTTAGGGACCTTAAAACAATTTTAATAAATTGAGAGGCATACTATATTCCTTGCTAGAATCAGGGGTAATTAATGCCAATAAAGTTTTGAGTCTTCACAAATTGATAAATAGATTTAATATAATACTAATTAAAATCACAGTGGGGTTAATGGGATTTAGAAGCAATTTTAATTAATAGCCTATATTTCATATAGCATAAAAATAAACAAAATAGAATACTTGATATTTTTTTAAATGGTGTGATGTTGCTAAAGTGTAGCTTGCCATACCAGTTATTAAAATATAACATATTAATAGTTTATATTTTTCATCATTTTCTGCATGGCTGGTCCTCTTCTAAGAGCTCTATGTATGCTAACTCATTTATTCTTCAGCACAAACCCTAAATGAAGAAACTAAAGCAAAGAGAGATATACATAGTGTTCCCTATTATACACAAGTAGGTGGCTTACTGAGGAGTAGAATCTAGATCATTTGGCAGCAGATTTTGTGCCACTAACCACTGTGGTAACTGAGAGCTAGAAATAAATTGAGGTTGTAAGGCACACCCATAAATAGATAAAAAGATAAAAGAATAGGACTTAAACCAGAGAGATGAGAATATATTAAAAATTAGACACCCGTCAGTGACATCACTACAATGGAACTTCAGATTTCTAAGTTGCAGAGGAACTAGAATCACTTGTAATTCTCTACATCCTGCACTTGCTTTTTAGTGCTGTCACATGAAGTATCACTGATGTTACTGTAAGAACTGCAAAATCACTGTCATGCTTGTTGTTTCCCTCAAGTAGGTGTCCAGCATTTTAAAGTTTCTCAAAAATGACTAAGACTATAGCCATGTGGTTTCTGCATATTGGGATTTTAAGAATAGGTATTAGATGATTTGGTAATGTTTATGCCATGTGTATATGTACATGTACATGCACACACATACATTACAAAGAGTTAAACTACTTATTTCAAATAACTGGTCCAGTTCAAATGGCAAATCATACTTCTTCAGTGTTGAAATGACTATGCAAAGGGAGTACTTCTTATTTATAAAAGTAATAGCTAATGAGATTTTGCTATATTGAGATTTGCTAAGAACTTTACATATATTATGTCATCCAGACTCCCTAGAACCTCCCCCCCGCCCCCCGCCGCCTCATGATATATAAGCATCATTAGCCCTATGATTAGCCCTGCTAAACAAATAGGTTACATCCCCATTTACTCTGGCTTTGATGCACAATGGGAAACAAGGTTTCAGAACAGAATTTGAATTTAGTTCTCTGTAGTTTAAATACCATGCTCTTAAAACACTGTACTACAGAGTCCTTGGAACTAGATATTATAAGAATGCAAGACAAGCAATTCTATTAAAGCCCACAGCTGTGTGAAGGGGGGAGGGTTGTTTCTGAAATGTGCTGGTGATATAATAGAGATGTGACCAACATCTGGTGTGGCATGGAGAAGTTCTTGTCAGAAGTCAGTTTACCAGCACAGGTGATCAATACATGTGGAGTTTCCTTTATAAACAAAAACACATTGTGGGTCTGACACATCTGTTCTTAGCTTTTGAGAGTTTTATCACCTCATGTGTGACTGAAGAAACAAAACAAGGCAAAAGGAATGAAACCAACTCTTCCAGATGTGTAGATTAGGAAGTGGGTGCACATCTAAGGAAAGGGGCCTGGCGGAAGCTGTGTGCTCATGTAAATAATAACTAGTCACAGGTAAGATCGGTGTCTGCCTCCTGAAGAGCTAAACACAGACCAAGGTAACCACTGCACATGTAATAGCCACAAACCAAAATCAGATAAATAAGATGATCCAAGACAAAACCACATTTTAGGAAGGGTGACTTTTGTTGAAGAAAATGAAAGCCAGAATGAAAAAAAGGGGGAAAGAGAAACGAAATAATAACTTTTAATTTTAATGAAGCATGACAATGTGTCCTGGTTTGTTCTGCATAGGGGAAACATTTAGAGTTTCCCAGCAGCAATCTAGTTCTTTATCCATCAACCAAATATTTATTGAGTGACTACTATGAGTAAAGGATAGCTTATAGGTGCTTGGATCCATCAGTGAAAAAATAAGACAGAAACCATTATCATTTTGTAGGTTAAATTCTACTAGGATTTTGGGTAGGCTAACCAGATGTATCATTTTAAACTGAACAGTGAAAACAAGGGCACTGTCTTGTTTCAAACAGTATGTATGGTCAGCCTACTGGCACCTTGAATGTAGCCCAGGGACATTGACTGACCTTTTGAAACAGGACAGTAACATTGTTTTCTGTCCCTTTTAAAATGATACATTTGGTCAGCCTAATTTTGTGTGAAGACAAAAAACCAATATACAGTGATGCCTTGGAATTTGAACTTAATCCATCCCCAGAA
>PVKE010009273.1:0-45252 GCA_004027555.1 Craseonycteris thonglongyai | reverse complement strand
AGGATCGAATCCCAGCTCCGGCCCAGGTGGACCCACATGCTGAACTGGGGAGTTCCCACAGTTCAGTTCTCTCTCTGTCTCTGTATCTCTCTCTCTTTCTGTCAAAAATAAAATAAAGTAAAAATAAAATATTAAAAAAAAGAAATGTTTTGTATTATATAATTACCTTTGTACATTGAAACAGGAGAATCAGTGCTAACTGAAAGTAAGTCTGTTGTAAACTGAAAAAGTTCTCAACTGAAATACTAGTTCTAACTTCATGCTAAGGTTGTGGATTAATGCATGTATAGTGCCTGCCTCATAGTGACATGCTTAATCAATGAAACCACGTTTTACCATTTGTAAGTCACAAATTAAGATTTACTAATGTCAGTGGGTGTTATGGATTGAATTGCATTCCCTAAAATTCCTTGTTGAAGTACTGCCAGTACTTTAGAATATGACTATAATTGTAATACGGTCTTTAAATGGTATTTAAGGTTAAATGAGAGCATACGGATAGGCCCTCATACAAAGTGACTGGTGTCCTTATAAGAAAATAGACATGATTTACACAGAGGAAAGACCATGTGAAGCCACAGCAAGACTGTGGCTGGCCATCTGTGAGCCATGGAGAAAGGTCTCAAGAGAAACCAAACCTGGAGACACGTTGATCTTGGACTTCTAGACTTTGGAACTGAAAAAAATAAATTTCTATTGTTTAACCCACCTGGTCTGTAGTATTTTGTTAAGGCAGCCCTACCAAACTAATATAATGAGTAACTCATGAATTCCATTTTTTAATCATTGGTCAGTATTTATTGCCTGTTGCTTTATTCATTTACAACTTAGATTCAGCTAGGAATATTTTCTCAAATTTGCAAAGATTCACCTCCATGCTTGGACCAAACACTAAGACTCACTCAAGAAGATATTTTTAAAACAGAAACTTAGAAGTTAATAGACAAAAGAAAAGTGCCTTGTTATGGAATCCCAGTTATAGTGCTAATATACATTCATAATTAAAAAATTATATTTATAATCAATATAGCCTTTCAAAAATGTTTCCAGGACTATCAGAAAACATGTATACAAAAAAGCCTGGTTAAAAATTAAAAAAGAGAGGAACAGAAGCCACTTGGAAGAGAGAAAAAGACATCTAAGGAACATGGTTAATTTAATTATTTAAATAATTAAAATTAGATTTAAAATTTACTTTGAAGATGAGGAAAATAAAATAAACATCATAGATGTATGACTCTTGTGAAAGAAGTACCAGTACTCATATATAGTTCAATGGAACTAAGCTGTTCTTTGTAGTAAAACAGTTTCTTAATGTTTTACAGTAGGTAAAGAACTCTGAATAACAAAATGATTTCCAACTTTTGTTTCATAACATAAAGCAGTTTTGTCAGTTTTTAAAAAGATGTGAGTTTATAAGGAAAGGTGATGATGATCTTTTTTTTTTTTAATTAAAATATGTCCTTAGCAGTGAAACTATTCTGTATGCTACTGTAATGGTGGACGCACAACCTGCATTTGTCAAAACCCATGAAACTGCATAGCACAGAGTGACTCTTAACGTAAGCTATGTACTTTAGTTAATAATAATGTATCAATATTGGCTGTAAGAATTCTTTCACACTAATGCAAAATGGTAGCACAGATATCTCTCACCTTTTGAAAGTTTAGGTTATGTCACCTTGCCTTTGTAAAAGACCTACATTAGTAGCTATTTTCACTAAGTGAAAGAAGTCTGAAGATTTTCATTTTTCAAAAAAGGCAAAAGGTGAAAATACAATTTTCTGTGTTTTTTTTCTGTTTTTTGTGTTTTGTTTTGTTTTTCAGTGAGCTGTCACCGAGCACCTGGAATAGACAGAGTGGCCCCACCAAGCTTCTTCCCCAAGAACTACACTCAGCACTTTCACATCAAGTGCCATAGCTTTGCACTGTGTCTGGGAGCATCTTCGCTTCATTTCAATTTGCTTTATGCACCTGTTGGCTAGCTGTGTCCTAAGGTACCAGAAAAGCCTAAGAGCACTTGTAAGGTATTAACATTTAGTGTAAAACTATAAAAGTAGGCAGTTTGGAACACGGTGAATGAAATAAAGACATTGTGCATGTGTTGAACTTGCCTACTCTCATCATTCCTACTATTTACATGCAGATGGAGCCTTGAAACCTACGGGTTCTGCAAGTAGGAATGTAGTCTCATTTAGTGAGCGTCCAGTATTGGAAGAAAATAGAAAATTTCTATTGCTTGAGTGAATTGTTGGGTGTACAAAATGTGGTGTGTATCTTATCTTATACTTCCTGCTTTCACTATATGTTAGTATTATTTTAGGTTTTATATGTTGTTTGGTATTATTTGGTAGGTTATTTTTGGGTCTGGGAATGCTAAACTTTTTTTCCATATAAATTAATGATATTTACATCTTCCTTTTACACACTTTTGGCTTAAGAAAGGTTTCATAAGAACACTCTACCTTTGGAGTGGAAGTGGAATTTTCTCTACCTGTAGTAGGGAAAATTTCTGAGGGGAGGGCATATGCAATTTTGTAACCTATGCTAATGTTTTCTGTAAACATAAAAATGGTTTAAAAAACAGTTTATTTATTAAAAACAACGAAAACAAAAACCTTCCTTACAGATGATGGTCTAATGAATAGTTGTCAATATGCTCAGTCTCTTACAAACGTGAGTTCCATTTCCTAAAGGTGGTAGTAGTCAGAGCTGGATAATGTAACTGAATCCACAACTTTATACAAATACCATTGGTATAAAGTTGGTGTTTCATGAAACTCATATATTATTTTATAAGACATACATATAATAAAGCTCTATTATTTTAAAAATAATCAATTAACTTGAAATATGTTCCTGATAGAACAATCATCCTTACAGTAAAAATTTAATTTTGCTTATGTGCTCAGATAACTCACAATGGAAACTCCAGTTTCATAATATAAAAAAATATAAATGTCCTTAGCTAAATGAAAAAGCAGGCTTCATCTACTGGATTATTCAAATTTAAAACAATTCTACATACAATTAAATGTTTGTGGCTAAAAACGAACAAACAAACATAATATTCGAGGGGGACACCAGGATAGCTCAACAGTTGAGTGCTTGCCTTGCAATTGTAAGGTCCAGTATTCTATTCCCAGCCCCAGCCCATGCAGCCCCCACCCCCACCACCATATGCTGAACTGTAGCTCATCTGGTAACCTCCAGGATGGTTCATCAGTGAAGTTTCTCACCTCCCATGACTGCCCCCCCCCCACCCCTGCTGTGTGGTTCCTGCCCCACATGGCCTCACTCCACCTGTGGGGAATGAAACCATGTCACAACTAATGATGCACAACTATGGAGACTGCTCTGGGCCTTCCCCACTTCTCTCTCTCTCACCTTCTCAAACAATAAAATAAATCTTAAAAAAATCATATTAAACAAAAAAATTATTATTAGCACTAATAATTATTACATAGTTTATATATATATATATTATATAGTTATTGTGTTATAACTTATATAAAAATAATAACATGATAAACATAAAATTAAACATCAGGGAAATAATTATTTTAAAGTACATTTTTACCCTTAAAGCAATACCTCAAATTAATGTTAACCATAAAACCATAAAATCCTTACAAAATATTCACAGAAAAACCACAGATCTTACTTATTAAATGTATTAGCAGTTTATAACACTACATACACCATATGAATAAAAATGTGCAAATACTCACATGTGGTTTATAATTTTTTTGTTTGTTTTTGACAGAGAGATACAGAGACAGAGGTAGAGAGAAGGGGGAGGGCCCAGAACAGTCTCCACAGTTGCACATCATTGGTTTTTCCACATAGTTTCATTCCACAGGTGGGTGTGGGGCTGCACAGGGCAGGAACCAGGCTGGGGTCTCACCCCGGTGAGAACTGAACTGGGGGCACTCCCAGCTCAACATATGGGTCTGCATACGGGTTATGCACAAGGGCTGGGGCTGGGATTCGATCCTCGGTCCTCGGTCCCCATGGCTGCAAAGCGAGCTCTTAACCCACTGAGCCATCCCAGCTTCCCTGGTATATAATTTTTGCTCAAGTAAAAGCACACCATATTTAGAAACAATGATAAGAAACAATGTAAAATATTTTTATGCCTTTGACTTTTTAAATTGTTTTTCCACATTAATTGCTACTTATGAAGGCATCTAGGAAAGCAGAAATAGTTTCACAGTATTCACAGAAGTTCTCCATCCTTAGGTGCAGAATAACCCTTATTAACAAACTTGATACTTATTAATGAAGAAATGGGAAGGAAGAAGATAGGGAGAGCTGTCTCAACATTAAGTATTTCATTTATAGATTCCAACGAGTAACGGTTACCAAGTGAAAAGTTTGCTCATAAATCTGAAGCATCTGCTTAGATATTCTTTTGCCACCCCAGGCCATTTCTGAGTTTAAATTTGAGGAATAGCTTTTTCTAGAATATTAGTATCCATTCCAGGGCTACCAGTCCTTTTCATACATGCACAATGTGATACACTAGTGATAGCTTGAGTATTCAGTACAGACCTTGCTGAAAATGTCTTTACATTTACTTATAGCATACAATTATGATAAGAATGAAATAGTTTTAGAAAACATATTGACTATTAAATATACATAAAAACGCTGTTCATTGCAGCACTACGTATAATAGCCAAGATATAGAAACAACCTAAGTGCTTACCAATGAATAAATGGACAAAGAAAGTGTGACACACACAGAGTGTAACATTTATTTAGCCATAAAGGAAGAATGCAATCCTGCTATTTGCAACAATATAAATGGGCATTGAGGTCATGATGCTAGTGAACTAAGTAAAAGAAAGACAGATACTGTATGAAATTACTTATATGTGGAATGGAAACAAACAAATAAAAATCCCTGAGCTCACAGATACAGAGAATAGATTGGTGGTTCCCAGAGTCTGGGGGTGAGGGGGAGGCAAAATGGGTAAAGGGGACCGGAAGCTACAAATTTCAAATCATAACATTATTAAATCATGAAGATGTATAATGTACAATGTGGTGACAATAGTTAATGATACTGTATTGCATATTTGAAAGTTGCTAAAGAGAGTAGATTTTCAAAGTTCTCATCATCATAAAAAAAATTTATTACTATGTATGGTGACAGATATTAGCATTTGAGGATTTTGGTACCTATGGAAGTTCCTAGAACCAATCCCCTGTTGATACTGAGGGTTGGGGGTGTCAAAAGTTATATACAGATTTTCAACTGTGCAGTGGGGGTAGGGGGGGGAGGGTTGGGTCAAGGCCCAAAACCCACTTTGTTCAAGTGTCAACTGTATAAACAAATATCAAATTATTACATTGTGCACCTGAAACTAATATACTGCTATATCTCAATTATCAGTTTAAAATGAATATAGTTATAGAGCTTGTCTTCATGGAATTACTATTTTGTAGCAAGTTTTATGATTGAGATATGAAATTCTTAGTAATTGCCATCAGAGAAAGCTTTAATTCACAAAGGTTGGTAGTTGCAAATGGTAGCACAAAATTCATCATGTTTCTTCCAACAGAAAGTTCTTTCTTGTCATGAGCAACGAGGAATACATTTATTAAATTTCATAATCCTTTTCTTACATTAACAAGTATATTAGAATTCCTTGTTGAAATGCAAATGCTTTAAGTTTTTTCATATTAAGCTTTTAAAATAATAAAACTACTTCAAGCATGTACTGGTATTACTGAAAGTAGTTTTTGGGTTCTTTTTAATTGTTGAATTTATTGGGGTGACATTGGTTGATAACAATTACACTGTTTCCAGGTGTAAAATTCTACATTACATTGTCTATACATCGCATTATGTGCTTACCACCCAGAATCAACTCTCTTTCCATTGCCATTTATTTGATTCCTCCTCCCTACTCCCCCTTCAGCTCTCCCACCCACCTCCCCACTTACCCTCAGGTAACAATAGTTTTTCTTTAGAGTTTAAAATATAATATCAACTAAGTATTGCAAGTGAATAATATCTATCCTTTTTCCAAAGTTCCAAAGCTGAATTTTTGCTTCAAATCTGTAAGTTCTGTAAGTATGTGTGATATCTTTTACATACTTTTTGCAGTTCTCAGTTAAGCTCATTGAGGTCTCAGCTCCAAAATATCAGTTAAATAAGCTATTTTTTTCAAGTGAATAACTGTTCTTCAACAAATCTACAGTGAACATTTAAACACACAATCCACTTTTCTATTAGCTAATCAATTCTTGAAAAATGTTTCCTATGAACAGCTTGTATACTTTGGTATATATAAGCAAATGTGGTATTCTAATCACGTATCTTTGCATAAAGCCATTTGTTTTCATAAAACCAATTTAGATGGAATTACATTTTCTAATCAATCTTTTATGTACAAGAGCTTCTATTTGAGTAAAGCACACACAGAACCAGGTTAAGCTCTCAGATTAAACTCTTGGTATTTATATTTTCTTATCATTTATAGTTTATACCCCACAGTGTGCTGCCTCAGAGAATCACCTGCTTCCATAATGAGTTCTATGAAAGAGAAATCGACATTGTGTGTGTGTTAGGCACAGAATACTGACGGTAAATGTTAGTGCAGCATATCCAGGTCTGACAAAGCCTCAACTTGAGGGACCCAAAACCCTCTCAATGCAGTAGAATTAGGATAAAATGTCTATGAAGTAAAATAAAGTGGAATCAAATTTATTATAAATTCATAAAACAAAAATATTTCTTATTTTTAAAAGTCTCAGTTTCCTTACAAAGAAAGGTTTTATTATAACGTTTTTTTAAATGTTATGAAATCTATAAGAGAAGCTGTTATTTCATTTTCTTTCCAGGGAGAGTCATGCAATATTTAACTAATATCTGCATATAAGTTTCCACAAATAAAAGAAAGGAATAAAGAGTTATGTTATTCTTCTTTGATATGAAATGGAAAAAAATCAAAACAAGCAGCAGGGATGATATAGAAGAATGATTATGGCATCCAAAATATGAAATTTAAATTTTCAATAGTTCAATAATGCTATGCATACAGTTTTTTACATTATACAACTGAAAAAGAAATGAGATTATTGCATTCTCCCTAGTATGCATGCTAATAGCTCAAAAAATTTTTTAAGTTCTTTTTTCACTTCATTGATATTCTTCCTCCAGGCATCTCTATGAAATGAAATTCAATGAAAAGGTTTTCTTTTTTTTTCTTGATAGAATCCAACTAAAAATATATAAAATTACCAATGTTCAGGAAGAATTAATCTCTCCTCTCTCTCTCTCTCTCTTTTTTTTTTTTTGCAGAGTATGCCCATTATTAACCAATTACACTGAAATATCACAACTTCTAATTAAATTACTCTGAAAGAGCACAGGCTGTGTAGAAACTCTTTTTTTCCAACTGTATTATTATTCTCTGAAATTTGATGCAATTTAGTTAGCGTTATATTTCAGGCTCCTTGTGTTAATAAAGCAGAAATCCTACTCTTTAACTTTACTCTGGTAACCACTAAACTACTGACAATGACCAAGAGTTTTTGTTTCATTGTTACTTTCAGATTTATATTCCACATACAAGTGAAGTCATATGGTTCTTGACTTTTTTCTCTCTGACTTATGGGAGGGGGCATCAAATATGGTGATGGAAGGAAAACTGACTCTGGGTGGTGAACAAACAATGCAGCACATACATGATGTATTGCAGAATTGTACACATGGAACCTACGTAATTTGTACCAACCAATGTCACCCTAATAAATTTAACAATTGAGAAATAAATTACAAAATAAAATAAAATGGCCTTTTCACATATAATTATTATAAAGAAAAATAGGTAGCCTAATTTCTAATTTTTTAAAATAGGTCTATTAATTTTTAAAGAAAAAAAGTGTTTGTAATAAACTTGACTGAAAACAGAAATTCTTCTTAATTGGAATTTTCAATAACACCACTAGAAAAGAAAAAGATATATCTAAACTAATCTAGTATCTGACTCAGTTTAATAATTTGGCATTAAAATGTGCCATAGAGACCAGAAAGAATGAATGTCTCCCCAGAATGCCCAACCTACTAAAACATGGACACATTAGGGTAAAAGGGAAATTCTATGTTTGATGAAACTGTGTAATAAAAGAAAGAGGTATGTAGAGTAAAACATTCATTAAGCAAATGAGCCCTACTGGTATGACATATCACATTAACTGAAATTCCATTAAACTCTAATACCCAAAATCATTTGCTGATAATAAAGTTATAAAACAAACAGTAAGATTTTATCCTAAACACTTTAAACAATTTAAGAAAAATTTGCCCCTTTACTTGCTATTTGGAGAAAAAGATCATGGTCATGTACGAAGAAATAACAATGGACATTAAACAGATCTTGAAAATTTGCCATAATAATAACACAATTCTAAGATTAAAAGTTGAATTCCCAATTATTACTGTCAACTGCCCCAAAAGATTTATCAGCTCATTAGCCACCGGAAAGAACTTTGTAAATAACAAAGATGGACTTTCTACAGAAAACAAACTATAAGAAGTTAACAAAAAACAATATGAGACCCCACGATATTACATGCATTATTTCAAGCAGTTGTCTCCATTTTTTGAACATTAGCAATATGATGTGTATTAGGTATTTCATATATGCAGAATTCCATAAGATTTCGTCAGTTATTTATTTCATCAATAAAGTTATTCAAAGCAATTACATAAATTCTTTAAGTTGCCAATGAAATTTAAGTAGTAAACGCAATGAACAAATTCTAATGTAAATTCAATTAATGAATTATTACTTAGGAAATATCACCATGTAACCTGGAAAATACATGGTTTCTCAGGCCACCTTTGTAAGATTCTTTCTGTACACCATTACTCAACTTTTTAAAGAATTACTATATCAACCCTAAAGGTTGCTCTAGTAGCATGAATGTGTTCTTCCAACAATTTAAATAGATAGCATTTCTTAGGTTTAGTTCAGCTAACTCTAATTTACCACATATAGTCACAGTAGAACAAGTGTAAATAATCTACCAGTATGATATATAACTTAAAAACGGGCTGTGGGTTTTAATGTATTAACATAACAGTAATAAAGGGCTTAAGATTACAGTATGTGATTTTACACAAATGTATAAATATATGAGTTGACTAATATTCTTTTTAAATGTCACTCACTTATATTTAGAAATTATATTTTATGCTTACTTATCATAGTGTCCAGAACTGCAGTCATTTCAAAATGCAGTTATCCACTTAGAAAAATAAAACAAAAATCCTCTTAATAGTATTCCCTCCTGCTATGACAGCCTAAAATGAACACGTACCTCTGTGAACACACTAACTCAGCAATTTGAATAAATGGGCAAAAATCTGCTGCTTCAACAGATAATAATAAACCTTATCCTCATTAATGGTTGACATTTCCTCTTGGAGAAATGACTACCCTTCTAGTCCACCATTCTCATTAATTATATCAAAGTGAATGGGATTAACTGTAACATTTGGCCATCTCACGCTCAACATCATGTGATTTATCTGGAAATACTTAGGTGCATGAGTGTTCTGCCTAGGAGTATTAATCTCATCCTACCCCTCCCAGGATGTTACTATAGCACTCATTATCCACCTCTTAGATATACTTACAAAGGGCCAAGGTAGCTTTAAATTTTATAGAGGTAAAGATTTTGCACATTTAGTTAACCCATGTAAATATACAACCCTGTATTAAGAGATTTTCATTACATTAACCAAGATGATGTCTAGGCAAGTATCCTGTATACATTATTTGTTTCTAACTTAGAATTTCCCAATCTGTATGTATTAGCTACAGTTAATTGAATTAGGCTAAAACAATATCCTTAGCCTGTCTTGGTAAGTAGTTGCAAAAAGCATACTAGTCTGACATATCTTTTTGCTTAAAGTCCCAGCAAATACTGTTTCAGAATAATATATTAAAAACCTCATTTAAGAAAATGAACTTAGGAGTAGACATTTGACTTCTGAAAGCATAAAAAAATGTCAAACAGTTGTAACTAACTGGGACAATGACAAGAAACAAACAAACAACAAAAAAAAAAAACATGCCCCTAAATGGGGGTAATAAAAAAATCAATTAATTATTAACTTTTAATCTTCAAAAAAATTCAAAAAAAAGGGGGGGAAATATGAAAATCAAAACCAGATAGACATGCAAGGTATGAAGGGTACTTACAGATAGCTTATGACACGGACCAATGGGGCCATGTTTTTAATGTACTATCTTGCTCCAAATATTCAGCAATAATAATAAAGTACAAGGAGTTAAAAAAATAATAATAAAGGACAAATCTAGGCAGATTCAAAAGTAAGAAAAATATCCAGAACTAGATTTAATGTGACTTAAATCTAGTTCTGGATATTTAGCAAGCAGGGGCAATTGGAAGTTGAGATTGCAAGGTAAAGGGGCTTGAAGGTGAGAGGAAGTAGAGTACAGCATCCAAGATGCCACTTGACACCAAGGAATGGAGCTGGGGCTGGGGCTGGGGCTAGGTTTGTGCAAGAGCAGAATGAGAGATGAAAACCAAAATCTCCCTCACAAGGAGCCAGAAACCCCAAATCATTACACATCAAAAAAATCTAATACTAAGGACAACCAACAAAATCAACAATCAGAACCTAATATAACTCCAAAGGAATTGATTTCAGGAAACTTTCCTGTGTTCTCATTCCACTGGCCGCTCCTCCACATCTGTAAGACACTTCAAGGTTCAGTCTGCAACCTTCACTTCTCTACATTCTCAACCTAGGTGATTTCAACAAGCATAAAGGTTTTAAATACCACTTGGGTAAAGATGAATGTTGAATATGTATATAGAAAGCTTAACTGTTCTTGAGATATAGACATCTACCTCCAACTGTCTGTTTGCGACCTCCACTAGGAGATAACTAACAAGCAACTCAAACTGAACAAGGGCCAAAGCCAAACTCTTGATTCACTCTTATCCCTGCAACAACAAACTCCATGGCAAACAGATTCACACCTTCACCCAAACACTCAGACTACAAGTCTAGGAGTTGATCTCGACTCTGGTTCTTGTTCAAAAAGTAATCAATTTGAAAGTTTTGTCAGCTCAACTTTCAAAATATGTCCCCAATGTGGTCATTTCTCATCACTTCACCCACCACCGTTAATCACCAACTATTATTTGGACTGAATCATGGCTCAGCTCATAACTGACCCATCAATTCCACTCTTCATGACACCTATAGTGGCCTTTTAAAAACATAAATTAGATCTCACTCAAAGGCTTCCTATCACAGGGAGAATAAAATCCTGAACAAAAGCCTTTGACCCTGCAACCTACTCCTCCTTTCCTCTTCTAGCCTACTGCGTTGCCACAGTCACACAGGCTGTCTTGTGATTCTTCCAATAAGCCAGACTGATTCCTGCTGCAGGTCCTGTCTGTATACTTGAAATATTATACAGTGCAGGACAGAAGAGAAAAGAAAAAAAGAAGAGAAAGCAAGAAAATTTGGAAAACTGGCAGCAGATTCCATCCAGGTGAAAGGTTGTTAGGTTTGTTTTGTTCTTCTATAGGCTTTATGGTTAAGGTTACTTACTGTTCCTTAATTTTTCTTTCTTATGTGTCACTAGTTAGTATTCAATGGATAACTGCAGTTGACTTTTCCCAGTCAAGTCAGAAAATAAATAAAACAAATGTGAGGCTCTCTTCTTACTTTTTATCAGGTTTCACTAGAGATGGGTGATATGAATCATAGAATGCATAGAGGAGCAGTTTAGCCTACTATCCATCTTACTAAGAGCAAAGCAGGGGAAGCCAGGATGGTTCAATGGGTTAAGCGCTTGCCTTGTAGCCCCGGGGTCTGAGGATCGAGTCCTGGCCCCAGTCCATGAGGACCCATATGCTGAACTGGGTGTGCTTCCCATGTGGGAGGACCCTGGTTCAGTCTCCAGCTCATGGGGGCGTGCCTCCCATGCAGGAGGCCCCTGGCCCAGTTCCTGCCCTATGTGCCCTCCCACCTCCACCCTCCACCCACTTGTGTGGAATGAAACTATGTGGAAAACTGATTATGTACAGCTCTGGAGACTGCTCTGGGCCCTCTCCCTTCTCTCTCTCTGTCTCTCTCTGTGTCAAAACAATTAAAAAAAAAAAAAAAGAGCTAAGCAAATAGAGGCAGTAAACAAAAGTGTTTTAATTTTTGCAATCTTGTAATTGGTTTAATGATCATCACTTGTAGCCTTGGCTGAGATACCCCTGAGCAAACATAGTCTGTGCTCTACTGTGCCACAAAGCTTCTCAAACAATACTGGAATTTGAAAATTTGCAGGAGAAATGAAGAAACTTCAACTAGATCCTCAGTAGTAACAGACAAGGCCAACAAAAACAACAGTACAGTGCTGAGCTATACAGAAACTTGTGGGCTTAGCATCTCAACCACCAATTATAACCCTGCTTCAAGGACAATGTACGTATATAGGGTGACTTTTACTATAAGGAAACAAAGAACAAGAGTGGACACTGTACCCACTTTCTCAGATTCAATAGCATAAATTAGTATCACATTAACTCATTTTCTATGTATTATGTGTATCTATCTATCTATCTATCTATCTATCTATCTATCTATCTATCTATCTATCTAGTGGTTCAGTGTTTAGCACTATACTCTGAACAGAGTAAACAGTCAAATATTGTTCTTATCACTGCTGTTTCCAAGTCAGGAGTTCAGAATATTTGTTATATAATTCTTCATTTAGGTATCATCTACAATGATCCAAATATTTTCATGACTTTTCTGTTGTTCATACAATAGTTTCCCACTTTTATAGGTAGAAAAACTAAAGATCACAGGGTATAAATTACCTGGTGACACTGAGTGTGGTGGCATTACTGCCTGAAGTCCCTGGAGTTGTCCTGAGGGGCACCCACTACATTTCAGGACCAAGAAAAATTTCCATTTCTCATTGAATGCCCACACTCAAAGAAAATCAAATAATTCCTAATTTACCAAGTAATGTGCATATAGAGATGGATATGACAAGATCTCTGATCTCTAGGAGTTTAAACATAGGAGGAAAGGCCTTCACTAATAGTAAAGTAAAACAACATAAAACAAGATGTGCAAAACCAATGCTCTTGAGAATTATGTTTGAAAGGAGGAAAGGAATCACTGAAAATGGAAAGGAAATGGCAGCTGGCTTTTTAATCTGAGCACAGGAGGAGCAAGATTCCTATAGCCTGTGTGGGGATAGGTGTAAGTCAGTGGCTTTAGCAATAACGGGGCGCAAAAGCCTGGCATTGATGACATCTTCACAGAGGCATCAGTGTTTATGCGAAGTGCCTGGATCAGAACAATTGTTCCATGATCAATGCCTTTGTTGAGGATGAGTATTTGTGAATAATTTTTTTCTGAGGGCAAAATTGTTTGGCATAGTGTTTTTAGGACATATTATCTTTGTGGCAGAGGGACTTTTATGGACTAACACCTCTTATTGAGAAAAGCGGTCTCCAGGTAGACCAAAATCCATTAGGCTAAAAGAAGAAATGTCAACACAGGCACAAATGGAAGATCTAATTACTGATGCACATGAACTGGTTCACAGAATTTAGGGGCAGCATGTGTGTGTAACATGCATGTCTGCCAGTAGAATCAAATGTTAAAATATAAATGCCATTGCAGCTTTTATAAAAAGGCTTAGCATTTCCCACTTTCCTGATCCCATGGCTTAGACCTATTCATACAGACTATTAGTGGCACTTCATAAACACAGGAATTATTTAAAAATATACAATATAATATGCAAGTTGTGATTACAAAGAAATGGGACTGATTCCACAAATCACACAGAAAAATCAGATTCATTACATAACAAGCACGCCTTGTATAAATTACAATCCGACAAACAGGGGCATTAAATATGAACTTTAATTTGGAATACAGTAGAGAAGTAACTTTACCATCTAATGAGATAAATTATTAATAAAGCTAAAAGATTAAAAAAAATACACCAAAACCCTGCTTGTATGAGGCCAACTCTAATATCATGTATTTTAAAACTAATCTTCAATAAAACACTACTAGTTTATATGTAATTAAACCATAACTAGTCTGGTACAGCATCCTTTTCTTTGAAGAGAAAGAAAAGGCATTGATACTGAGATTTTTATCATTTTTTCCTTGTTTGGTAAAATAAAATAAATAAAACAAAATAAAATATTAATAATAAGATAAAATAATAAAATAAAACGAGCAGTAGACTATATAGTCAGTAAACTCAGTTCTAGTTGTGGTTCCACCTGATGAAATCATTCCCTAAACAGCTTTGGATCTTTGGATCTTCTTTCTTTAGCTGCGGTTTAAGAAAAGTCTCAATAGGTGACTGCTACTATCTTTTACACAACTAAATATATGCAAATCCATAGTCTAAAATTCACTGTCATAACAGGTCCCTGAAAGAATATCACCACTGCAACTTATACTCAAGTATTTTGCTTTATTTTTGTTTGTGGTATTGTTGAGCAGGTTTTAAGTAAAATACAATGGCTTCTGTGGAACAAAAAGCAAAGGAGAACTCCAGAGGAATAAAATTGGTTTCATTGTATTTTTCTTGAGTTTTTAAAAAGCAATGAATCCCAAAGCCAACTTAAAACTCCAAAATCACCTTCTATGTTATTAGAGATGAAAGGGCAGCAATAGCTCGAGTTATAAAATTCACTCAATTATTCAATGGTCACTCTCCTTTTCAATAGCTTAATAAACAACACTGACATTAATGAATTATAATATATAATCTAGGTGTTTTTCTTTTGCTAAAATTTGTACGTCATCACAAAAAGCAAAAGAAACTCAAAGGTATTCTGTTTGAAGCACAACTCTTCCTAGAATAGACCAATGACCTTCTTTCTATGAAACATATTTCAGTCATTTTTCATCACTGAGGTTTCACAATGAGTATAAATCCTTGAAGATCAAATAACACTACCAAGCACTTCAAATTACAAATTTTGTGCTTCTTCGCTTTTGAAACTAATGAACGTCAGTGAGGAAAAGTAAAACTCAAACTTCTTTAGAACAGTTCTTCAAAACTATTTAGTAAGGAAGACAAAATAGTTGTCACTCTGGAAAAATAATAATAGGCATTTGAGACAACTAGGACATAGTCACGATTTCTCTTAATTTACAATTTTGATGGGATAAATGTTCTTCAGGAAAGATAAACTGAAGACTACAAAATTCTTTGGAAGATATATGGCAAGAAAACCGATATGACTCCACTTTGGGTTTAAGTTATGAGACAGAAAAGGGGCTCCTTTAACTTTTACATGACATATTTTAAGTTTTCAATAAAATAAACTCAGTATTTGTAGTAAGACATATAGTCTCTATTTCATTCTCATCATAATAGCTATACATAAGTATTCTACTGCAAGTTTTGGGTTTTAATATGGAGCATTATTTTTCTCAGGTTCAAAGTCGTTTTTCTAAACAGCCTATTTTCTATGCACACACTGTCTTTTGATAATTCTATCATGGATTACAGTTTAGATTTTAAAACGAGAAACTTTGTTGAATACCTTATTGTTTTTTAAGGCGGTTTCAAATCCCTTGATATTTAGCAAATTTTTACAAAATTAATGAGGATAACCTGCATTTTTCAGACTTGGGGTTACTTTACGTTAACAAAGACCTTTTAATTAAAAGATGAATCATAGTCAAGGACTTTTAAATTTCACTTTACTTTTAGAAAACTACTAAGCTCAAAGTCGATCCTAAAAAGAAAGACAAGTATGTGACACACTTAGGCAGCTAAATACAGCTTAACCCCACTTAAAATAAATTAGATTTAGGAAAATACAGATATCTGAACTAAAATTTAAAGAGACAGTCATAATGTTTTTCATTTTATAAGGTTCCTTTTTGTAGCTGCATGGTATCCTGCCTTCTTACTCCTTTTCATACTTGAACGTATATGGCTTACAGCAAGATAGGTATTATACTTTGAGATGATCGAGAAATAAACAAGTATCCTCCCATCAAGGGAGTCATGGTTTCATCTAAAAATTTCCCCAACAAATTATGGGAATTAAGAAGATCTACATAGTGGGGATTAGAGAAATCAGGCCAAGGAATTAAAAAACGAAGTTGACACTGAATAATATTAGAGTTTTATAAAGTTTGCCACAAAAAAATGTTTACTTTGCAAGAGTTTCATTTACTTGCAATTTATAGGAAAAAAAATGTCTGCTATACACAAAAAGGGGAAAATATAACTTGTTTCAAAGTATTACCAGCTGGATTTAAAAATCCGTACCTTGTTTTGAAATACAAATGTACAATTCTCTAGGCCTACACCTTTAAGGAAGGCAAAGGAAAAGTACAGCTTTTAAATATTCCTTCCTTAAGTCACACTGCTGGCTCCATAAAATATCTTTGCAGTTTTATGATTATATTTTAGTTTGATTTTAGAATAGAAATTCACAGAATCACTGAATCCTTTGTTTAAAATATAAAAACATACTTTGTACATAAGCCTTCTCATTTTATGCTTCTTTGTTTTCCGATTTAACTACATCACTGTTGGAAGGAATGAACAGGCAATTTTTGTTACCTGAAAGGAAAACATAAGATTCTGCTTGGTTCTTTAATTTCTCTTCAATAAAAAACATGCTATTGAGCTTCCATATCCCATAATTCCTCCTGCTTAGTGAACAAAATCATAATAGGTAAGTCAGAATGAAAACAGGGATAAAGTTCTTTCGAGCTGACGGAAATGCCTATGCAGCTTTTTATAACTGGAATACTGACCGTCAGCAAAATGGAGATTGGGTGGCTCAAACAGAGCCCATATTACATCTGATTCACTGATCCCTTTCAAATTCTTGCCCCCAACCTTGGAGCAACATAAAATCTTCCTGAGCTTTGCTGGTCCTTTTGTCTGTTACAAAAACAAAACACAACATGAGAATAAACTCTTCGAGGGTAAAAGAGCATTTCTTTTTGGATAAAAGAAATGTCTCCCTTTTGGTTATCTTAAGATGATTCATGTTCTACCTTTTTTTTTTTTTTTCTTCTTCAGCTAGTAACTATCCATCACCTCTTATTTAACAATCTGTGAAGGTAAAATATCTGTATTCCTAGCTTTCTTTAAAGAAGCAACTTGAATGAAAAGTCAGTAGTAAATGTGCTTTGTGTACCCAGCAGCACTCAAAGTGCTTATAAGATAATTAAGACTGGTAAGGAGTTCTTGGTTTTATACCATAAATTGGGTATGAATCCAAGATTAAATGTCAAAAGTCTGAGAATACTTGTTAAAATACAAAATTTCATAATTAAAGGAATGCACTCTATGTAAAATGAAAGATGCTAAGTGCAGAACATGCCTGAAAATAATTTTGCTTAAAATGCCAGCAACTGCTTTAAAATGTACTTTATACGGGAATATAGTGGAAGACACATCTATAAATTTAGTATGGACACACTGTAGAGAACTCGCAAAAACACGAAAGACAGACGCTAAAGGTTTTTGGGCAAGAGAAGCAAAGTATTAATAGATAAAAGTTTCTTAAAGAGTGCTTTTCCTCCCAGATTTTTATATATGTTAAACACATCAAGAGACTTTGTGAAGTTTCAGATCAGCTTCCTATGTGAAGGTAGAACTACTCTTACCAATGGCTTGTCAAATGTTGTCCTGTTCTTGAACATCTTCCTTTCAATAATTAGATTTCCAGTAATACCATATGACAAAAAGTTGAATACAGCATGAGAACAGTGTGGGAACCAGTGGAAAAGTCTGTGGAAGGCTTTCTGGCATGCTAAACCTTGGGAGGATTTTGAGAGGTGGGAATAGAAAGAAAGGGAGAGTTCCAGAAGCAATAGAAGTAACACAGCAGAAGGCAGGTGACACAACCACAAAAAAAAAAAAAAGAAAAAAAAGAAAATGCGAAAGCCAGCCATTGCTTAACATGTAGTTTATATAGGGATACAGTGGACGATACATCTATAAATTTAGCATGGACACACTGTAGAGGACTTGCAAAAACACGAGAGAGGGATGCTAAAGATTTATGGGGGGATGCTGGGATGGTTCAGAGGGCTGAGTGATTGCCTTGCAGTCCAGGGGTCTGAGAATCGAGCCCCAGCCCATGTGAACCCTTATGCTGAGCTGGGGTGTGCTTCCCATGTGGGAGGCCCCCACTGCAGCTCAGTTCCCACCGTGGGGAGCTTCCCATGCTTACCTGTGTAGAACGAAAACATGTACTAGAAAACTAATGACATGCAAATGTGGAGACTGCTCTGGGCCCTCCCCCTTCTGTCTCTGTCTGTCTCTCTCTGTCAAAAACAATAAACCTTTAAAAAAAATTTCTGGGCAGAAGTGAAAGTAGCGTTTTGGGACAAGTGACCTAAATTAAACGTTCAGGCTGAATTATAAATGAAAGTCCAAAGACTGGCAAAATACTGACAAGGTTAGTGTTTGAGCCTCAACTAAGGCTCTGAGCCAGAGTGAGGGCAACAGAAATCTCAAAAAGATAAATGAGGGTATCCAAAGAAGTGGTGAAGAAAGAAACCAAAGGAACTGATAACTAGTCAGATTTGAGGATGAGGAACTGCTAGAAGAGAAAATAAGAGATGAAATGGATACCAATGATCTGACTGGGGAAAAGATGAACAAAAATGCGTTGTTATTATAGGAGAAAACTCTTTTATGAAAGATTGTTTTTTAAGAATTGCTGATTTAATTTAGCATTTAAAAATATATGAATTGTGCATGTTCTGACTGCTTAACATTGGGCTAAATGCAAAGAATTCATAAATTACCACATTGACCTTACCTGGAGAGTTCTTTGTCTGATTATAGAAACAGACACAAATCACTTGCCTGATTGAAGTCATAGGAATGAGAGGAAAATCTTTTAGAGAAAAAGTTATGTCTAATTTAAAGTTTTCCTGCTGAGATCATCTTGTTTAGGGGTTTTATTGACAGAAAACATCAGATAACCAACTCCTATGCAGATACCGCTCCAAAAAGATATACAAAATCTGTCAGCCCTTGTCTTATTTTCCTCCTTATTGATTTATTTGTTTCTTTATTCATGGACCTTTGGTAACTTGTGTTTTTTCTCTGCACCACATTCTAACTTGCTGGTACCTTTTTCTTTTTTTCTTTTTTTTAAGTTTTACTGTTTTTGACAGAGAGAGAAACAGAGACAGAGAGAAGTGGGAGGGCCCAGAGCAGTCTCCAGAGTTGTATGTCATCAGTCTTCTACATAGTTTCATTCCATACAGTTGGGTAGGGTGGGGGTGGCGTACAGGGTGGGACCCTGGCGAGGGCCCCACAAGCTGGGGCCTCCCAGGGGCCTCCCAGATGGGAAGCTCACTCCAGCATCCAGCATATGGGTCCACAAGGGCTACAGCCGGGACTTGATCCTTAGACCCCAAGGCTGAAAGGGGCGTGCTCAACACGCTGAGCCATCCCAGCATACCCTGCTGTTACCCTTTTCAAGTGTAAGAGTTACAAAACTAAATTCTTTAAGCTCAAATGCTGGTGCAAATTATTTGAGTATGCACTGAATTCAAAATGCATAGGAGACTCGGCAATTCCTTGTGCACTTAAAAATCTTCGGAGGCATTAATGATAACTGAGTAATGTACATCCCATCTCTGGTATTATTATACAGAGGACAGTGACCTCTCTGACTCATTCCTTTTGACTCTCGGTCCCCTGTTTAATATCCTATCAGATTTATCCCTTGGGTCTAATGTCATGAAGAGTCCCTTCATTACTCTCCCTACCACAGCCAGTGATATTTATGCCTGGTAACCCCATTGCCTGTACCACGTGGCCTCTTGCATGAATCCACATTTCTGACATATGGGGCTTTCAAAGCATAGGAGAAAGTGGGGACACATGATACATAGGAAATCAGGTGCCTGAGGTCAGGGCACACTTGCCGTTGATGCTCTTTCCCTGGCTGCACACTTCCAGTGCTCCTTCCCAGTCTGCCCCTGCATGTAAGAGACTGGTCTTGATAGTTCAGTGATTTCACAGATATGATCATATTTGATCCTTCCACCTCACAACAAAGCCTGTGTAGGCAGCAACTCATGTTGGCATTTTATAAATTAATTAATTATGGCTCAGAGAGATTAAGCAGCCTGCCCTATGTCCCTCAACTGTCAAAGAGAACAAACTGCCATTACTGGGACCCAAAAAACGACAGAAAAATACAATGATAGGTTTTCAGCTCACATGTAGTTATGGTTTGTTACAATTACCTATTTTCTGCTTTAACAGTGCTAAGTCAGGATTTTACAGTCTATTATGTATGGGACCCCACCCCCAGCACTCCACCCCCGTCAAGTCAAGTTCTTCTCACCACTGGTTTGTAAGGATAATTTCCCTCCAATTCTACTAGTTGTAGGAATAAGCAATTCCACAAAATTTAGTCTTGTGTGACTATGAAACAGAACTTGGTATTTTACAGAGAAACTGTGAACACAAAGAAAGCAACGTTTAGGTCAACATTTATGATTCAAAAAAAGGAGAATATTAGATAACTACCAGTGAGTCAATACCTTCTAAACTATATTCTGATAACACGTGTTTTACTATTGGCAACCACCAACGATCTATACCAAAAACAGAAGCAAATTGCTTTGTGACTAACTGAACACATATGAAAGTTGAAAATATTTTTTATTAGGATATCTTAAAATGGTGCCACTGAAGAATAAGTAACTATTTTCTTAGTTGGAGCCTATGCTGCTTATTGAAAGTTGAGTGAGCAGTTGTGCACAGGGCCTTGGAGTTACTATCCGAGCCAGTGTGCGGCATGCTGTGGTCCTTTCCAGTTGATTTGTTTAATAGTGAAGATACTGCTCTTGAGCAGAGAACCATCTCAGCTTTACTGTCTGATCAAGATGCCAAAAGGACTTCTACCTTACAGTTACATAGCACTTTACAGGTTATAAAACTGCCTTCACATAAGCAGAGGGCGAATTATGATTTCCGATATGGCAGTAATCCAAACACCGGATGCCAGTGGGGCAGGCTCCACCACATCAGCAAAATAATTAACTCACTTCCAAGCAGCTACAATTCTGTGATGAACAGTTCATGTTCAGTTTCTTAAGTCAGCACCCTGATAAAAACTGTGCTCCTACAATTTTCAATCAACACAAAAACTCTTCGTTTTATTTACCTCCTATTAAGAGAGGTGTCAGGAAAAAAATTAACCGTAGGTAGCAAAATTGGCACTTGCTTAAAAAAAGTATCAGGTGCAAAGAGCAGAGAAAACAGTATAAAATGGAAGCTGAACTGATTGAATCCAGCTGTGTTTCAATGAAGAATTCTACAAACCGTCACCACGGTAAATATTGCCCTATTCAAGCGACAATATTAAATACAGACTACCAGACGGGTAACCCCAGTCCTGGTCCTCCAGAGGAAAAAATGCCACGGATTCTAGTACATTGTTCTCATATTGAAAGGTCTGTGGTGCACTGATTCATTGATTACACCAGATACACAACATACACTATCTCATTTAATCCTAAGAACAACTCTAAAAGGTAGATGCTATTTTAGAGATGAAAAAGAAAAAGAAATAATAAGAATCATGGGGAGATAAAGTGCCAGGTCCAAGGTTACACAGTGGTGGAACTAGTATTTGAACATGCCTGTGATTCCAAAGCCTTTCAGTTACGGGAGAGAAGTCCATAGTGAGTACAAGATGTGAGTAAAAACAGAAGCTATGAATTAATATCTTTATGAATAAAAATACCTTGCCTTTAGGAATTGCGCTAAATTACATGAGTACATTTACAAAATAATGAACTCTTTGTCACTTGGTACATAGTTTAAACTATTTATTTTAATTGGCATGTCTATAAAATTGGTTTTCTGAAGTGAAAAATCTCTCCATTCTACTTAAAATAAGGTATGCACAGGCATCTGGGATTCATAAATATTTTTTCACTTTTCCAAAAAATGATTCAGAATTCACTTAATGTCTCACTGGAATATACAGCAAGTGTTATATGAAATAAGAATGAATTTCTACTGAGTCCTTTGTACTTTAATCAAAGCCTAAATCAGACCCCAGACTCACCAGGCAATGTGAAAAAACAGACAATCAGCAGGCGTGTGTGTGTTTTGTGTGTGTTTTCAATGGGTAAGTGTCCATGACAACAAGAAAAAATGCCACAGCAGCGCAAACAACACTGTTAGCAGGCTCAAAGAGATTAGGAATAGAATTAGCCTAGAGATCAATCTACCTCTTTCCCTTCCTTCTTACAGATGAATCATTCTTAACAGAATTAGGAAGCTTCATGGAAGCATGGACCTGCCTCCACATTACTTCTATGTATTTTTCCTGAATTGGTAAAGGCCTTGTATGCTACGTGCTGCCTCTCTGGCATGTTTCTACAATCTTACACTTCAAATATTTTTTATAATTAATAATCAACTTATAAAGTTCCCAATACAGTAAACACAAATAAAAAATATATAAATTTATTTTCTAAAAATAAATATGCAAAAATATACCATTCCACCACAATGTTTCCAATTACCTAAAGAACTTTACTTTGATTTTATTTAAATATAATTTGTACAGCTTCACCGAGGTATGACTAAGAAAACTGTAAGATATTTAAAGTGTACGTCGTGATGATTTGATATACATATACATTGTGAAAAGATTTTTTCCATCTAGTCAATTAACACATCATTTTATATATATATATATATATATATATATATATATATATATATAATTTTTTCCCTCCCCTGGGAGCATTTAAGTTCTACTCTCTTAGTAAATTTCAATCATATAATACAGTTATCAACTATATTTATACATTAAATTCTCAGACCCTTCATGTTATAGCTGAAATTCTTAAAATGTAATTTATTGATGAAAGAAGTTAAATAACACCAAAAAACGATTTTCCTTTTAAGTAGTTGTCCTTAATTTTTATTATGCACTTCACAGTTACAACTGAGTAACAGTTGTAGGCTAGGAGGGCAAGCATCACCATAAAAACAAAGAAAAATATGGAAGGTGTAGCTGGTATACGTGAAATGCCAAACTGCTTATGAGCACTTTTTATTAACAGTTTTTACATATTATGAATACATTTTGTCTTTAGCTTTTTTTACTATATGTACGAAGGAAAATTAAAAATTTGAACATTCATATATCTAGAACAATTGATTTTTTCTCCTCTTTATTCACAGATAGGCTTTTCTCTTTTTATAATATGCAATAATATAGCACAGGAATTACTGGAATAATGTTTTATTATTTTACCTTAAAAGTATTCTAGGGGAAGCCGGAATGGCTCAGTGGGTTAAGTGCTCACTTTGCAGTGCCGGGGACCGAGGATCGAATCCTGGCCCGGCCCATGCGGACCCATATGCTGAACTGGGGAGTTCCCCCAGTTCAGTTCTCTCTCTATCTCTGTATCTCTCTCTCTCTGTCAAAAACAATAAAATAAATAAATAAATAAATCTTTAAAAAAAAAAAAGTATTCTAGGTTAGAGGTTCTTTGGTAATTCTATGATTAACTTGCCTCTGATGACAACTAAGGTGACCTATTTATCACTTATATCCAGTCTTTACAGAACAATATTATAGTTGGAATATCTACATTAATGGTCTAACATTACATTCCCAAAGCAAAACTTTGTTCTATTTTTCATGTTGAAAAAAGGCAGAAAAGTCACCCCACTTGAGCATATCTTATAAAATCATTCATTTATTCATTCATTGAATGATTATATTGAGAAACCACTATCACTAGGCACTATTATAAAAATATTTGTATCGATTAAATAAGTTGTTATAGAAAATTATGGTTTTAAAAGTATAATTTTAACCTTTCTATTTGAAGTCTAAGAAATTAAGGGATTTTACTAGGGAAGAATGAAACAGAGTAACTAGTAACTTCTCACAGGAAACTAGGCCTGATATAATGAGGAGGACAGAGCTCCTCCCTACAGAGAAGCTAAAACGTGGATATTCAAAAACAGGTTTGATTTGGAGAAGGTGATGGAGACTTGCGATTTTTAAGGCCACTCAAGTAAGTTCTTTAATGGTTGATGGTGCTGAGTTTTCATTACATCTCATTTCACTTCAAACTTTATGACTTCCCCTCATGAAGTAAGTATCCCAGCAGCACTATTCTTATCATCATCACCTCTGGAAAATATCACTTTCATTTCAACTTAACAAATAAAGTTACAAGAATTGATTTTTTTAAGGGCAAAAGTTAGATAAGAGACCTGAAGGAGCTGGAGACGCCGTGTTTACTTATAAGGGAATGGCCTCAGCTGACAGGTCAGCCCTGAAAAACCCACCTCCAGCTGGACCACTCATCTCTTCTCAGCCTCTTGAAATTTTGAACAGATATAAAAACATAGGGACCTGCTGACCATGTGTTAATTTTTGACTCTACCCAGGAAAGAAAACTTCAAAAATGACTTAATGTCTTGACTGTTAACCTCTTTGTTTCTCCAAGATTTTCCTGGTGTTCTAATAAAGCACCCCTTTTGCTTCAGTTCCTTTCTGTTACTTGCAATGAAAGAACAAAATATCAACTCTCCTCTCAATGATCTATTTTGTATGCTTCATTTGAAGTCATTTCCTTTTTTTATAATCATCCTGCTAAATACTTGTAATGGTCCTACTGCCAAAAGATAAAATCAAATCAACCAACATCCCAATGTTGACTTGTGCCACTCCTGTAGGCTTTCAAATCCAGATCTGGGTACACACATAGTCTGTCACCACTTACATACCTTGCTTCCCATTTTTCCGACATCACTACTGAAAGTGATAACAGAAATTTTAATGATGTTTGTCTTCAAATGTTAGACCTGCCATTTATGAGATGTGGAGGTTTGTACAAGTTTTCTTCCCTTTCTAAGCCTTCATTATTCTTTAATAAAGTGAAGGTAATAATATCTTGCTCTTAGAATTGTATTAAAGATTAAGAAAGAAAACTACATATATAAAATCATCTAGCACCAACCCTAGCACATCAAATATTCTCAATAAATGAGAGCCATCATTATTTCATTATGATTTAAATGAGAGCCATTTTTTATTTCATTATGACTTACATCTACATCTCTAATCCAAAACTCTTTTTGCAGATTCACAGCCACAAATCTAAGTGCTTATAGGACCTTTCCATGTGGAAAGACGTCAAATTCAAATTAAATCTGTCCAAAAGGAAAATTAACACCCATGTTCCTCCCAACCTATGTTGTCCTACATCCTTTATACCTTGAAGAATGGTATCACCATCCACTAGTCACCCAGCTACACACATGATAATCTGAGCTTTTGTAGCTTCCTTTGCCCCATGACCTGCAGGCTTCAATTTCTTAACATCTGTGGGATCCATCTTCTCGTTTTTCCCTAACACCCTGATCCTCTACACTTGTCCCAGGCTTCCAGTAATAGCTTCCTAATGGATGTATTCTGCCTTCATTACAAGCAGCAAATTTACCCTCCCAAAAGCTAACGAGTAAATCTGTCTAAAACTCAAAGCTGATCAAGTTTAAACCTATGAATAGTTCTCCATTGATTAGAGAATAAAGATGGACTCTTTGGGCTGTGACCTATGTCCTTGACAATATAGTCATGTCCTAAAGTCAATTCTTTCATCATGAGTTCATCTTGTTAGTGAACTCCACTCCAATCACCGTCACACGCTTACAGTTTTTGCAACACACCCGATTATTTCAGACTTCCTTTGGCTTGTTCATGCTAGTGCATCTGAATGGAATGCCCTTAACTCAGCACACCCTGGAAGTAACCATGTATTTTTCAAGGGTCAGTTCCTTTATGAAACCCTGGCAGACATAGCCCTCCCTCATGTGTGCTCCAACTGTAAGCCTTAAATACTTCTAGCACTCACAGTTGTATTTAACACACATTTATATATAATTTTTCCAAACTGAAGGGCAAAACTGCGCCTTATTCTGTTAAGGACTCCAGTGCTCAATTCAGGCCTGGCATATAACAGGCCCCTAATATACGCTTGCTGAATGAATGAAAGTAACCAGCACAGACCATTGAGAGAGTTTAAATTTGAATTTCAAAAACGAAAAGCGTAGTTCAGAATATGTTTTGGAGTGTGTAGACATTCAGTGTCACAGGACCCCCAACAACACAGCATATGACAACTGTTCACAGTGATTTCTACTAATTAAGAAAGCATTCCATCATAGCTATTCAGAATACCCTAATTTAAGATAATCAAGTATCTGATAGATCACACTGATATATTGTTTGAAAGGGGTTGAGTCAAGCATTCATTTCTGTAAGATGGCTATTGTCCCTTAAATAACAATTTGGGAGATTTATAAATGCTTCATAGTCTAATTTAAATACAGTGTATTTCTGAGCAACAGTAGCTTACTGTTGTCTAGTAATTTGTGACCATCTCCTATATTACTAGAAAATTTAGAAAACTTGAATATATTTGCACATAACTTCCTTACCGGGTAATGGAATTTTAGAAGAAACCTGGATGATAAAAATGTACTGAGAGAATTCTGTTTAATAGCTGATTAAAATAGAGAATTATTTATTTAAAAATGTTAATAGCTATGCCATAGTAAAACATTAGGAATATATACCAAGATATGGTCAGAAACCCCAAAAATTAATTATTTGATAAAAAGTGATTCAGACAGGAAGGGGTAATTTGAAGGAAAATCTTACTGAATGAAATTAAGTCATCATATAAGATTCAGCACAGAGAAAACGCTCTGTAAAGTTGCAGAATGCATCCAAGGTGACAGACCTTTTATGGCATATTGTCACAGACCAGAATGAAATCGATGTAATTTGTCCATCAATATTCAACCTAGTCAATAAAAAAACTAAAGAAAATGAATGGCCGTTTGGATAGACTTTTAGATGTGCTACCCCTTCTCCTGTTAATAAAAAACTTGCTTGGACTTCCCAGGGAACTTCACTCAGAGCAAAAATCACAATTTTGCATTTAAGATTTCACTTTTATTGAGCTGGTGCAATGGATGAGAGTGATAGGAACCGTGACTGATTAAGTAAATTTCTCCTTTTAAAGCAGCCGTAAGCCTGATACACAATACTATTACCCTTGTAAAATCTAGTGAAGGGCTGGGAGACTATGAATTTCAAGACTCATGCATTACTGGGATGTGCTAGAAACCAAACGATGCTATTTGATATGATTCCCTGAGGGATTTCTTTACACTTCAAATCTTCTACGGCCTTGTGATCTGTCATGCTCCAGGCAGTGCACAAACAAATTACCACTACTTCATAGGATGGGGATTCTTAGCTGTAGGAGAAACAACTCAGTTATACAAAAGCACTAATAGATTTAAATACCTAGAAGCTTGCTAGAAGCCAAGAAGAAATAAGGTACCGATAAGAGTTAGATATCTATCATAAAAAGCCTTGCTTCTCTATATTCATGGATGAGCAAGACAACATATCAAAATACTCTTCATTTTACATCTGAAGATGTTTTCAGACCAGAGGGTACGATTGGCCTGCCAAGAACTCAGCCAATAGATTGCAGGGCTTCCGATTATCCTTTTGAAATAAAGGAAACAGCTTGTCTTTTAAGCCATATTGGACTACAGTAGGTATCAGAAAATAAGAAAAAATACGTTTTTATCTGATTCTTCATGTTCTTATTATAAAAAGATTTTAGGCTGACATAAACAGATCATTAGCACATGAAGACTTAGGCCTTGGTAAATTTGAATTATAATAGGTATATTTTTATCTTTGTTTAGGTTTGGTGCTAAAACATAAAAGAGAAGGGAGCGCTGAAGTAAAATTTCCCCTTACATTTTTACTTCAACTATGTACTATTCCCTTGAAATTGTAGGCAATGATTTCATGCCAAATGCATATAGAAAAACAACTCTGAAAAAAATCTATCTCACAGTGATAAATAATCCTGGTTGTTATAAAGAATAACTGTATTTGATATGTAATGTGGGTCACATGCCCCCAAAGCACACAAAGTGGGTACCTTGAAGGACTGACATTAAGTTTTCTTGGCATTTCTTTAAGAATACAGTGTTATTCATGACACTACTATTTCCCAGTCTACGTGGAGGTGATTCCATTTCATAAATCTGAAGCCCCAGAACCATGACATGAATTTGAATGTAAGCAAAGAATGCTAAACCCCTAACTAATGCAGCACTCTCTCTAGGCAAACACTGTCAGCAAAAACAACAAACTAAATTTCTGTTGAAACAAAAACGGCAGAGCGTGAAATAGCAGCCAGCCATCAGACATTGGGAGTTTGATTTTCATCTACAGCAGCTGAAACAGTCCTCTCCTCCCACTTCTGTATGGAAAAAAAATAAAAAGAAACAGACAACACTATCTGCATGCAATCAGGACAAATCTTGTGTCCATTTACTTACTGCTCTCCTGCATGAAACCCACAGCAGTCACAAACTCTATTTAGACTTTATTTCATTCCCTGAACCCATCTGATCCTCCTAGTTATTGTACATTGGGAAGAATACACAGTAATTTTTGAAAAGATTCTGCTGTTGTCACATCACATATTGGAAAAGTTTTCAACGGGAGCGCTTCTGAGTGATTTGTCTGTGGTCACGTGGAGGCAAAAGGAAAAGTGTGAAGAAATAAGCACTTAAAAGTGATGAGTGGTAAAGGTGAATGCATTTCAAAAACCTCCTCTGCGATGACTACACAAAAACATGCCACGGGCACATAATACTTGCCCCAAAACAACAGTCCCTAGTGGCTACACAGCTATTTCTATTTCACCTGTTACAATGCTAACCACACTCCTGAAACTACAGGGATAGACAGAACTCTTCACGCAAAGATGAAATGACAGGACAATATAAACTGTGGTGTCACTGAAGTAGGCTGACCAGACATACCTTTTTAAATGGGACAGAAAGCAATAGTACCGTATTGCTTCAAATGGTACATATGGCCAGCCGAGTCTCACGGAGCTAAATTCAAGGTGTCATTGTGCTGATCATATGTACCTTTTCAAGTGGGACAGTACCATTCTTTTCTGTTCTGTTTAAAATGGTACACCTGGTTAGCCTATACTGAATGGGAAAGTTAGATTGAATAAAGTAGATTGATAAAACTGGTAGACGACATCTTCCACTAGACTGGATTCTTCATGATACCAAAGAAGCACCAAAACGCTTTCAAATTTTTATATGCATTTGTTCTATAGACATGGTGTAGTGACCATAAGGAGGCTGAGCAATTGGATTATAGCTCTTCATACAATACCTATCACAAAGCCACATGCCCAATGAATGTCAAAAAACAAACAACTAACACCAACAACACGTTTTTCTCAGGCACATCCTGGACATCTGGCCACTGATCTTAGAAACTTTCAACATAACTTAACATGGATACAGTTTTAAAAAATTATAATGATGATAAGTATTTTAATAATTTAAATGATTATACAGCATATAATCATATAATCACTAGCTTCTTTCTCTTTCTATGGTCAGAACATACTTTTGAGGTCCACCAACGCTGGATTTGGAAATGTGTCTTGCTTTGGCCACTGGGATGTTAGTAGACTGGACACAAGCAACTGCTTGAAATAAGGTTGCACTGGGGAGCTTGCCCTCTTAGGGGATATCATTGCCATGAAAAGATAAGTGTTTTGCATAAAAGAGGATGAAGGGAAGGCAGAACAGATCTAAACTCAATGTGCACTGTGTATGCAAGCCCAGCCTGGATCAGCTGAGCTCTGTCTGCCCAGCCCACAGATGCGTGAACAAGAATAAGTTTTGGAGTGGTTTATTATACAGCATCATTTTGGCTAGAGCTAAATGAGATAATATTAGTAATGATATAATTAGTATACCATCATAAATAGTCCCTACCTATTAAATAAATGGTACAGAGTGAATTTAAATATGGATTTCATTATTGCTGATACAATACAGCACACTTAGTAAGCCTTAGTAGAACTGAATCTCCTTAGTTTTACTCCCTTCAACCTTTCTCTATCTACGTAAGTAGCTGCTGCCATGTATTAAATATTACGTCTCAGTATCTCAGGCACTAAAGCAGTTGCTTTTTATTCGTTAGATTCTTTAAAAAATTCCAGTAATGTAACTGTATCTCCTTTACTGATAAGGAAAATCAAGACTCAAAGTGGTTAATTAACTCAGACCACAGAGCTAATAGGCTGCAGCTATAGGTTTCAAGTAGGGGCTTCCTTCATACTTACCATATTTCAGTAACTTTTCTTTTCTTTCTATTTAAAAATGGTTAAAGGAGGAACAAACTGAGTCCATAGAGGAGATATAATGTCTTTTTCGCTTTTGTTGCCCTGTAGGGACTCATTTGACACTGAAATAGCTCTCCCATTCCCACCCCCAGATGGTCCACTTGACAAGGAGAGGCCTCTAGGGATTCCTGAAAGCTCTCTTCTTACAAAGGAGAAGTATACCCTAGAAAATTCCTAAGATAGCTATAAGGTTTAGCTCAAGAGGATACTTAAAACAAAGTTTATTTCTTTTTATCTATGATCATTAGCTTAGTTCAGTCTCAATTAGGACTACACAAAGGAAAAATCAGATATTTAAAAAAAGAAAAAGTGTCCCTAACCAGATGTATTACTAATTAAACCTAAAAATAAAACATGTACTTCTCTCAAACAATTTTACTTTTTCAACTCCAAATTTTAGGCATATTAAAAAATAGAAAACTATGAACATTTTTCTATGAATGCTTTTCTTGAAGGAACTTTTAAGAGATACTGATGCAGACATTAAGTCCTTCTAAGCATAATACCAATTATTACTATTTCTATTGTTCATGTAATTTTTTTATCAGAAAGATTTCCTAATACATCAGTGTAGTCAGGATACCTCTGTTTCATAGTTGTGAAAACTAAAGTATAGCTAACATGAGGGCAAAGATCTTTCAAAATTTAAGATGTAGTAGAACTGGATGATATAAGTAGGAGCAACAATGACCTTGGGAAGATACCAAATGCACTAAAAAATATCCTTTGCATAATTAATAAGATGATGTTATCTCTAGAGTCAGTAATATCAGGCTTACAAGTAAAAGAGTCAGCTCATTCTATGAAACGCAGTCTATAAAGTAAAAGAAGGGGTTTGCATGTAAGATGACAGATTCTATGTCAGAATCATTCTAATATGTATCAGGAGTGCTTGAATTTTTAAATTTAAGACATTTAGTGCTAAACATTCTTAATAAAGATGAAATAATTTAGTCCTTTGTAGCAAATGAACCATATTAGAAAATGCTTCCTACTAATTGCAAAATCAGCCTGCTCTTGATACAATAGCCTGTGAATGAGTTTCTCAGCACACATTCTGTGAAGCCTGTTGGAAATGCCTCTGTGTCTACAGGAAAACGAACTACATGAATCAACCACCAGAATGTAATAAATACTTACTGTTATTTATTTTTCTATGAAATCACTAGACAATAATGATAATTATGCCACAGAACAAATTTTTACTGGGACTTATTGTAAAATACACAAAAAGAGTGGTACAATGAACTCATACTGATCGTCCAGATTGGACAATTACCATTATTTTGTCACAAGTGTTCCTCTGTCCCTTTTGTTGTCACTGCTTAAATATTTTAAAGCAAACCCTTGATCCCATCGGTATTCGTCTCAAAAAATGTGAACATTTTCTTAGAGAATCACAATGCCGTTATAACTCTAATACAATTGGGGATAACTTTTTGGCATCATAGAATAATCACTCTATGTAGTTCGAAGAAAGTTTGTTTTTCCATCATAATTTATTTTTCAAGGAAAATTATTTCTATTTCCCAGCACTACAATACTTTTTCAAAAAGGAAAAATGAAAAAATGAGAAAGTAATTATAGAAGAGTCATAATAGCTATTTTCAGTTTATTACACATGGAAAGTAATTAGTGTAAGGAAGGAATAACTAAGAGAAGATATGTTATCAATATGTATATAAAACTTGTAATTAAACAGATAAAGCAAGATAAATTATGACCTGGGAAGCCGGGATGGCTCAGTGGGTTGAGTGCTCACTTTGCAGCCCCAGGGACCTGGGATCGAATCCCGGCCCCAGTCCATGCAAACCCATATGCTGAACTGGGGAGTGCCCCTAGTTCAGTTCTCACTGGAGTGAGACCCCAGCCCAGTTCCTGCCCTGTGCAGCCCCGTGCCCACCTGTGGGATGAAACTATGTGGAAAAACCAATGATTGTGCAACTATGGAGACTGTTCTGGGCCCTCCCCCTTCTGTCTGTCTCTCTATCTCTCTCTGTCAAAAACAATAAAAAGTAAATCTTTAAAAAATATAAATCATGACCTGAATTTTAGTTTATATTTAGTCTATAACAATACCAAATAAAAAATTAAATTCAAACTTCTCAGTGTTCCTTGTCTCTAAAAAACATGCCGAAGTGAACTCTGAAAGACCTCCTTTCTTAATTTACATGAAAAGCTAACATCAAATTTAAAAGTCTGCTTCTCTACAAGGTCTAACCTCATACTTGTTTGCTCAGTAGAGAAATTCCACAGGCTATGGTGAATTACTTTAAAGTTATTAAATAATGTTACAACTTCAGTGTTGCCAATGCATTAAAAAATAAAAATAATATAAAATAAAATAAAATAATAAGAGGACAAGGAAAGCAGCATGGAAGTAAAGCAGAAACTTCCAAAAGGCTGGAAGTGAAAATATATGCCATGACAAAGTGTCCAGATGGTTCTCTAGATGCTTCTGCTCTCTCAACATTGAGAAATAATTCATTGAAACTAGCTGTTTTGTCTTTTGAAGTTTAAAAAATTAATCTCTCACGTTCAGATCAATAATAAATGATATGCCATGTGTTATGGGCTAAATTTTTCCACCCCAAAATTTGTATGTTGAATCTCTAACCCTCAGTATCTTAGAATTTGACTATTATTAGAGATAAGGCCTTGAAAGAGATAATCGAGGTAAAATGAGGTCATACATGTAGGCCCTAATTCAGAATGACTAGTGTCTTTACAAGTAGAGAAAATTTGGACAGATATTCATTTATACAGAGGAAAAACTATGTGAGGACACATCAAGAAGGCAGCTATCTACAAGGCAAAAAGAGAGACCTCAGCAGAAGCTAACCCTGCCAATACCTTGATTTGGCCTTCCAGACTCTAGAACTGTAAGAAAATGAATTTCTGTTGTTTAAGCCTCCCAGTCAGTGATATTTTCGTATGACAGCTCTAATACACTATGCAATGCTAAAAACTCTAAAATTAATCACTGAGTTCATTCATAATAAAGTAAGTAGAACTTTACTCTTTAATTTTATGTATTAAACATTTTAAAGATAATAATACTATCACACCTGAAACTATAATTCATTTCAATTGCCAACTGTTAAGTAAGTAATTAAATATCCCTGTCACATAAAGTAGTACCTTGGTACTTGTTCATTGGTTCCTTCCAGACAAGTACCAAAAACAAGTAGCAAAATTTTCCCATTAAAAATAATGTAAATAAATTTAATGCATTCTGGGGAAGCCGGATGGCTCAGTGGGTTGAGTGCTCACTTTTCAGCCCTGGGGACCGAGGACCGAATCCCGGCCCCGGTTCATGTGGACCCATATGCTGAACTGGGGAGTGCCCCCAGTTCAGTTCTCACTGGGGTGAAGACCCCAGCCCCGTTTCTGCCCTGTGCAGCCCCGTGCCCACCTGTGGAATGAAACTATGTGGAAAAACGAATGATGTGCAACTATGGAAACTGTTCTAGGTCCTCCCCCTTCTCTCTGTCTCTGTATCTCTCTCTCTGTCAAAAACAATAAAAATAAATAAATAAATAAAAATTTAATGCATTCCTAAACCAACAATACACAAAATGACCACAGAAGCTAAGATAAGACAACAAGGGGATGTGCACAGGGCAAGAGCTACCACGTGACTAACATGTGACCCTTTGTTTCAGCTGAAAAGGGTGGCAAGTCAGGAGGCAATGATACTGACAAGTTGTAGTTTGCTCACGGAGTACAATCAAACAAGTATCGGGACAAAATTTTCATGTCAAAATGCGTTGAGTACCCTAGTCAATGAGTTTCAAAGCAGTCGAGTACCAATATGACTATATATATATGCTTATATACATATACATCTGCATGTATGTTTCATGTATTTTATGTATGTATATTATAAACCTGTACAAACACATACACATTTATTTGAATCAGATTCCAATAAGATTAGGTGAAAATTCTCTTTTAATGTACAAGTTGTCCATGCCCTTTTTTCTCTTTTTTGTTTTTGTTTTTTTGGGGTTTTTTTTTTTTTTTTTTTTTTTTTTTTTTTTTTTTTTTTTTTTTTTTTTTTTTTTGGGGTTTTTTTTTTTTTTTTTTTTTTGCTATTGTTGAAGAAGCCAAATCATTTGTGCTACAGTATTTGCCCATAATCTAGATTTTTCTGACTGTAATTCTATAATGTCATGTAACATGACCCTCTGCCTTCTATATTTCTTATAAGCTGACAGATCTAGAAGCTTGATCAGATTCAAGCTTACTATTTTGGGGATGGGGAGCAGATAGTCCACAGATGATGTCATGTATTATTAGGAGGACACAGTAGATTTTTTTTTCTTTTAGTCATTTGTGATCACTGCCTAGATCCACTATTTAAATAAGAGATGCAAAACATTGATAATCAATTTCTATAATTATTTCTTTTTTTTGTCTGCAATACTTCTATAAAAAGGAGCTTACATCATCTATTCATATATACAATTATTACAAATAGGCCATTATATTTAAAAAAACAAGATACTTTATTAACCTTTATTCAACTGTTTTCAAAACAGTAACCAATGGGTTATTTTTCTTTCCCTACTGCAGTTATTAACCTTGTCAATGCCCACGTTGACCCAGAGTGGGGAGACATTTTGATAAGACTAGTAACTTGATGGTTACGTTGCTGTGTGCTAGGGCAACATGACATTCAAGTTCATCTCATATATTTCTTGCCATAGAAATGGGATCAGCCATTTCTTCAAAGAGCCTTGGTTCCTTCCAGGGAAGCTCAAAATAGACCCCAGGGCTATACATTTCTACTTGGTAGTCATTGTTTTCAGGTATTTTCAAAGGGTAAATATAAGAAATCAGTATTTTTAAAATAAAATAATTTTGGTATTTCTCATTCAAATTCAGGATGTCAGGATTTTTATTCAATCACACTGATCTTACTACCTCTATGTTCTTTGTCCCAATCAAAAACATGATTATTTCACTTGCTTTTCCACATAAGAGACAAGCAAAACCTTCTCAAAACTAATACTACTAAGAAGTATGACTGTGAGAGAATTTCAAATTTATTTTGTCTCTTCATTTAGAACTCAGAGTATATCACATTGAGGATATACAATCAAATTTCTGTGTCTTAGTGTCATTTGAAATAATTCTTCTCTGTGTTACCCATTATACCGGCAACTATATATATGAGGTTTATTTATTTCATCTTTAATGGTTCTCTTCATGTTACTTCTTTTTGTTTTATACTTACATAAAATATGGACATATTTCTAGAGTCCATCCACAAACCACACCCCTGAGAACAACAGTAGCATTTACTTAACTACACTTTCTTCAGTTCTGTTTTCACTTAACATTTTATCCTAGAGCTTTCTCCACAGCAGTTTATAGATAACACTCATTCCTCTTTACAGTGGAATAGTACAGTACTATTTCCTTAAATGGATACACTGTAATCTATTCAACCAGTGCTCAACTCAGTCATTTGGTTTGTTCCTCTTTAAATTTCACTTGAAAAGAAACAGCTTTGTTTTTTTTGCAATAAACTTCTAAACTATTTAATATTTTTCTAATCATTCATTTCTGTTTAAAATTTAAAAAGTAGCTAAAATTAATTCAAAGGATGATAATATAATGCAGGATAGATTATTGTCAACTATTTATTGACATCCATTAAATGAAAGAATCTATCAACTTTCCAACAGAAAATATAATAACTTATTGAACTAATGAACCACAATTCATAATCTAATATATTCAACTTGAGTCAACTATAGTCTCAGTTCTGTTTGCCTGCATTATTTTTATAGCATACCATAGACAAAAACTTACAATTCTCAGGATTGTTTTTAATTATAAGACTATTTTTAAAACAGCCCTTTATAATTTAAGTCAATTTATCCACATCCTGCAACAGAGCTAATAATGCAAATATTTATAACATTAACATGAAATCAGGTGGGCTGCATATATAAAAATTTTCCAAATTTTAATGGTACAACTTTCAGAAAAACAATGGCATGAAACATCATAAATTGGGAAATGTTTCATATAAGCCTAACAAGCTCCCAAATCATTAGAACCACAATATAAAAAATAAGCAGTACCTTAAACATAAACTACTTAAATGTTAGGTCTAAGTAGCAGTGTATGGCCCTCTTAAGTCTTTTATGATCATTAAAAAAATAAATAAAAACATATGGCTTCATAACATTCGGTTTGTTTCATTAAAAAGTACTTTAAAAAATCACACCCCATGGGGAAGCCGGGATGGCTCAGTGGGTTAGGTACTCACTTTGCAGCCCTGGGGACCGAGGATTGAGTCCGGGCCCCAGCCCATGTGGACCCATTATGCTGAACTGGGGAGTGCCCCCAGTTCAGTTCTCACCGGGGCGAGACCCCGGCCCAGTTCCTGCCCTGTGCAGCCCCACCCACCTGTGGAATGAAACTATGTGGAAAAACCAACGATGTACAACTATGGAGACTGTTTTGGGCCCTCCCCTTTCTCTCTGTCTCTGAATATATCTCTCTCTGTGTCTGTCAAAAACAATAAATAAATCTTTAAAAAAAAAAAAAATCACACCCCAAAATTCTTATAGAGCAAATTATACCACTTTTCTTCTATTTTGCATTTCAGTCATATTATTGGACATCTCACTACTATTATAACATAGTCATTATTTGGTGGGGTTTTTTTTAAGTGTGTAAGGGAGTCAACAGCCCACAACTGAGGAAGAAGTACATTAACAAAAGGCAGAAGAATATCCCATTGTTTGAGTGAATAGGAGCAGAAGCAGTCTTTCTCATCTGGAGCAGAGAAAAATGAGAAACTGTAGAAAGTTATTTATGTGGCACACACCCACAAGGAGAGCAGATCTCTCTTACCCTTTGTCTTGAGCACTAAAGCATCATTAATGCATCCCAATAAAATTTTTTTCACAGAGGCTCCTTTCTCATCTACATGCAAAACTAAATGTCAGCAGGAGGCCTATAGCTTCACTATTGCCATGAAGTGAAGCTTGAACCCAGTAATGATCTTCAGCAGGGTGTCTACTGAGACAAATCTACTTGGCTAGGACACATCTGACAGCATAACTGTGTATATGTAAAAATTCACACCATTTAAGCTACACATCCCTGGAATTTTAGACAAAAGTATCCTCTGTCATGCTTCAAAAAGTATTATCAAAATTTCTTTACTTTCCTTAAGGAGCTTCATATTGTCATTGATAACCATTGATATTCTACAATTGTCAAAAATCACTAGCAGCACAATGTATTGCATGTAACCAGCCTCAATTTTTTCTATCAATTAAGATCAACTTAGGCAAAGGAAAAAGTAATATAATATTTATTGCCTGCCTGCGAGGTGTTAACAGCCAAACAAGTTAAAATATATGCTGTTCCTCATTTATTTCTCCAGACATGTCTGGATGAGAAACATCTGGAAATCTCTTAAAGCTATGAATTCCTCGAAGAAGGGTGGGGGGGTGAAGAAGGAGAGGAACATTTTTCTCTCTCCCAAAAAGGAAACCCAACTCTGAATATGGCATATGTAACAAAGTGATGCCTGGAACCGAGTACAGTTCTCCCTATCCCTTTTTCATTAATTGGCTCCCAAAACTAGTAATTTTTCCATGAAGAATGACTCAGAGAATATGGGGAAATACAAGAATGTAATGAAAAATAAAATGGAAGGATGCCAAGATGAGGTAGAAGATAGATAGAAAGATAGACAGATAGATAGATGATGGATAATAAATAAATAATAAATAACAGACCAAAATAGAGAGATGAGATAAATGTAACTGGCTACCTCTTCCAGTTCTGAGATAGTCTGAAGTAAAGGAAAAAGCAAATGAATGTACTGCCTCAACCAGAAGTACTCAGAAACCTGAAGCCCTACTTAAAAGTACAAAATATAAAATACAGTGAATATTTACTTAGAAGGAGAAACTAAATCACCAAAATTATTAGAGCCTTGAGAGATTTGGGTCTCTTTTTTCTGAGATCTCTTCAGGCAATTTATCAGAAATGTATCCAGATTACAACCTGGCTTGTCTTCCCCTTCTAGGACACTAGGACATAACTCAGCAAATCCCATCACTCAGGGCCTAAAAGTGAGGGGCCTTGATCTTTTCTGCCATCTTAGCTTCATGGTAAGCCTGCCTCCCCTGTTTCCTACTTCCTCAGCTTATCATCTGTGAACCATGAATGTTCAGGTCCCTTCATTCTCAGCAGTTCCCTACCATAAGAATTCTCATGCCCAAGAACGTCACAGATGACTTTGTACTCCAATTCAAGAGCTATGCTACGTGGCTACTAAAAAACTATAAATTAGAGTGACCACCCCACTTTGTTGCTCACCCCAACACTCCTCAGTTCCTCTTATAAAGGGAGCTCTTGGGAGCTGAGCCAGACACTCAGTCAGCAAGGGGATTATCTCCTGTTGACACTTCATCATTCAGAGAGGTGACAAGATCTAAGCAATGATCTCTATTTGGCTTTACAACTGATTATGTATATATAACACCCATATATTGGAATGTAGGTTGATTAAGGAGTTTCCAGACAATATTTTAATTACAAGGAGATATCTTACCAAAAAAGGCACTTGGGTTATATGTTATGAAGAATCCATTCCAGAGCAAATGTAATAGAGAAATCTTTCAAAAGGATTGCTATTTTCAACTATAAATGCTTTTATTTCCTAATATGGAAGAGGGATTACTGTGCTACATTCTCAGACACTGGCTCAAGTACTAAGAATGCTGGCTACACTGATAATTCAGTCATTGTCAACCTCCAAGGAAATCCATGGTCATTCGCTATAGAATTGGTTCTTTATTTTCCCAGGATGCTGACATTATAAGAAATATTACATCAGTCTCTTCTCCATCGTCCATTGTCACTGTTGTCGTCGTCGTCTTCGTCATCATCATCTTCCTGACTAATTCTCCAATATTAAATTCTGCAGAAAACCATAAGCGAGGGTGTAGCACCTTGAGTAATGAAGTGATTAATGGTCAGAAAAATAGGACAACCATTTATTTCCTGTAGGCAATGCCAGATTTAAATCCTAGGGGTATGAAAAAGATCACAAAATTAAATTTCATTTTCCCTAGGCTCCGATGATTTTTCAGTGAGATAGGTACCAAATCTGAGGAACTTTCCAGCTAAAGTGGGGGTATAGAGTGGTTAAGGCTGGGGCTACACCTCCCTATTTATTCATCAAGCATTTGAGAGCTTGCTATATTTCAGGATTTGCATGTCAATTTATGCCACAACTCTCTTTGATAACAGCCATTTGAAAAGTACTTAACAATCACCTTTAAAATAATTATTTTTAAATTCCAAATATTGATCTGAAAAACTGTAACTTAGCTTGTTTGAACTAGATGGCACATTTCAACTGCACTGAAAGAAAGAAAAGACTTAGCCAAATAACACACTAAATATAAAATAATTTTATCTTTAAATTAATTACAGATGAATTTCAAAAATGCAGATATTTCATAAAGAGAACACCAATTTTACATTATTAAGGTAATCAGAATATTTTTAGGTTTTAAGGTTTCCACCTTTTGAGCAAGAGTTCGAACAAAAGCTCTTATGTTTAATTAATCAACAATTTTCAGGATAATTCTTGATAGCAATGCATGGAATTGTATTGACAACCCCCTTTTCCAAATAGACCCCTTTCACTTTTCAAAGGCAAAACTCTCCTTTTCTTACCGACTATCAAACAGACAAGCATGTAACGAAAACCATTTTATTAATTCTCTTTTTAGGTTAGGTGCCACTGAAAGGCTGGTACTACTCTACTGTTTGAATAATGATTTCTATTATAATCAAGTTGAATCTAAATAATACAAAAGATAAGTTTTACCACTGAATCAGATGGAAAAAGAATTTAATCTGTAAGTTACAAAAATGTTTACTGCCAGAATCGGAGATCTACGATATGAGCACATTTAGCATTCAGAAAAAGACTCAATTCTTGCAAGATTTTTATATATTATATATAAATTATATCCTTGAATATGAAAAAACTGCCAAATCCCATAAAAATATAAAATCCAAAAGTAAATTACAAGTAATACTTGAAATAAAAGCCCTAAAATAAAAACATTATAGAAATTTAGCTTTCTACTTGGATCCTTCTCCTCATAAACCAAACCTCTAAAAATGAAACTTCATAAACTGGAGGGGAAATCAAACTCTGCAAATGTACTAATAAATACATCACATGGATTTATACACTTCCTGGTAATGGTAATTATCAGAAACTTGTTCTGTTTTTCAGGTCACAGAATCTGAAAGCAAATATTTGCAAACTCATATTGGTGATGCAATGTACATTTTTGTGTTTTTGTGTTTTGTTTGTTTTTTGTTGTTATTTCTTGTTGACACTAATTTTTTAACATTTTTATTCAGATATAATTCATATATCATACAATTCATTCATTTAAAGTATACAATTCAGTGGCACTTAGTATGTTCACAGTTGTTCATCCATTACCAGAATCAATTTTAGAACTAATTTTAACCAATAACCCCCCCACACATCTCTTAGACGTCACCTGCTCTACAACCCCTATCCCAGCTACAACCTTAGTCATCCCTGGATCTACTTCCTGTCTCTAAATATTTATCTATTCTAGACATTTCATATAAATGGAATCATACAATACGTGTTTCTTTGTGACTAGCTTCTTCTAGTAAGCGTGCCTTCAAGGTTCATCCATGCTCTCATATCTCACTACATGGTTTGTTTTTATGGAGGGTGGATATACCACATTTTTTTGTAAACATTCATCAGTTAATGGACATTTGGGCTTCTTCCAATTCACTAGTATTTTAAATAGTGTTTCTTATCTAGTTTTATTTTCCTGCATCCCATCAAGCTCTATGGAGCACCCTTTCCCCAAAGTAATATAATTTACTTTCTTTTAAAAAATGATGGTCAAAAGTACTAAATGACCCGGAGAATCAAGTGGTACTGTTATTCATAAACAAGGCCCACCACCTTTGATTGGCCTCAATTTTCTCATTTATGTAATGATAAACTAACTGTTGTGTTACAGTGAAATAAATTTATTTCTGAATTTCAACTTTTAGGAATCTAAAAATTGGTACTCAAAATGCAGTCGAAAGAATTATCAAAATAAAGGTGAATAAACCTAAAATGTAATACAGTGACACTAGTCTAAAGCCACTGTACGGGTAGGCAGACAGAGCAATAAACATCCTGATTCACATGTGCTCCTTCCCTCCAATCTCTGTCGAGGATTTCATTGGCTAGTTCTATCCAGAAACAGAAGGCAAAGGAGCCTAATGATGCACTCCATACAGGTCAGCCTCTTAGGATAGACAGCACATCTGGAGGGACAAAGAGAAGACCCCTGGTCCCTAAGCATTTCAAATTTTGAAATCTAAGAGTAAAAGAGGAAATAAAAATACCAGAGTTGCTTGCTATAAATTCTCAGCATCCTTACCATGCATCACATTAATTTATAAACACAAAGAATGTTCCATAGAATCCAAATGATAAGTAGTCAGGAAGCATTTGTGGAGCTCCAACTAAATCAAATTAACAAATGCACACATACAAATGCTCCTAATGTTACTATCAAGACCACTTTGAACACTTTGAGAAGGAACACACAGATAAATGTTTCTAACCAGTGGAGAACTTATCAACAAATTAAAAATAAACCAAATTTGCTATAGAGCAGATAATACAGACACGCAGTATTAAAAATGGAAATGTTAACAGCATAAGCAAAATAGTTTCATTAAGCCTTGTGGTAAGGTTATGACACCTAATGTTCATACATGAAGATAATAACATTAGCTATTAGCAATCAGGACTAGCAGTCTTAAGACTAAATTTGGTCTTAAGAAGGCTGACAAGCCCTCTAGCTAGAGAAGAGCTGCAGAGGCCAAGAACTAACTGACCATGGTGAACGAGATCCACGCTACTGCATTAACTAGTGACTAATTTGACACAACCTGTTAGGCATTATGCTGAAAAGCTATTCAATCTGAAACCTATTTGATAACATAAGAAACATATTAAATAAGAAAAAATAAATCCTTTCCCTCCCATATAATAAACCATCTTTATTGTTTCTCTTACTTGCTATTTTTGGAGAATAAAAAGGAACATCATTGTCACATATTACACAAGGGACATATTCCTGGAATATCTCTTAAATTCAAGACTAACACTGACAAATGATTGAGAATATTTCTATTTACCATATGAAGTAGAACCATCATGAAAATTCATTCAGTTCAATGACTTTGAAATTATAGTAAACTTCACTTTTTTTTTTTTTTAATTTGGGGAGATAAACATTATTTCAGAATTTATGCAGAAAAACTGTATACATATCTTTATATGACAGTCGTTTCAATTTTGGAAATTTGATGCACTGTGATGTTAACCTTTACTTGTCTTGTTAATCTAAAATTTGACATGCTTCTTCAAAAAGTTCTGAGGGAACAATCTGACAAGGTCTATATGATTATTTTTAAATGAAAAAAAAAACAACATTTTATTCTGAACCTCCAATATTAATCCCACTCAATGCTGAATTTCATTCTTCCCAAAGGAACTAACTATACTCCTCCAAATGAGATTCTTTCTGTAATAGTAACCCCGTTTTTGTTTGTTTGCTTGTTTGTTTAGGTTCTGAGTTTCAGGTGTCCAGAACTAAGACACTCAGTGACAACCAACTCACTTTAATGACACTTTCCAGGGAACTTAGCCTCTTTCAGGTGGATTATTTTATGCATTCCTCCTTAGGATTTTGGACTAAAAGACCAGCTTTGATATCTCCCTTGTAGGTTCCAAGTACCCAGTTCCTGGGCTCTCACAGGCTTATCTGATAATCCATATTATAGCATACCCAGAAGGAATTAGCTGCCTTCCCACCAGAATGTGAAACTCGTGAAGACATCCATCATGTTTCATAAGGAAGCAGAGTCACCATGAGAATGGGTCTGCGCTCATTCAATGTGAGCTAGCCAAGTCACCCAGACATGTCTCAGGACCTAGTTGCCTAGCTCTCCATCCCAATGTAAACAGTCCTCAAGGATGTTTCTTTGGGAGGGAATGCCATAAAAATGGGATATAAGCAGCTTCCCAGAAGAGAATAATGAAAAAGAAAAAAGAAAAAAGAATAATAATGTTTACTTTAAAGGTCTCCAGTGCACTGACAGCCACAGAAGCTCAATGGGCAGGGGTGAAATCAGGAGGACAAGAAACAAGGCAACTCATCTGACAGCTAATCCAATCTGCATAGAAGCAGGGATGGGAAAAACCAGAGGTGTGGTTAGGGACAGGGCTTTAAAGTGGGGAAGCTGGGATGGCTCAGTGGGTTAAGTGCTCACTTTGCAGCGCTGGGGACCAAGGATCGAATCTCGGCCCCAACCCATGTGGACCCATGTGCTGAACTGGGGAGTTCCCCCAGTTCAGTTCTGTCTCTCTCTCTCTCTCTCTGTCAAAAAACAAAAACAAAAACAAAACACCAGACAATGGCTGGATTTTTCCAGATAGCATACACACACACACAATCTTTTAAATAATCTCACCTTGCCAAGAGTAAAAGTGGCACTGGAAGTATAATATTTACAGCTATGTTTCCCTCTTACAAGTCCAACTACAACTACCACTTTAATAATTTATAAAGTGCTTTCATAGTTATCTTTTTTTGAGTCCGATTACAGTTCAGTGATGTGGGTATAATTACTATATTTAATTGCTAAGGCTGGAGAAAAAGAGGAAACTTGCTAAGGGCCTTCCAGGATGGAGTGGAGGTGGGTTCTGCATAGGGGTTTCACTTACTCCAAGCCAGGTGTTCATTCCATCATGTAGTAGGAGACCGCATCAACCAGTTCCTGAAGGAGTCGGGAACAGAATGCAGACAGCAAAGTGTCTAACCAGGAGGGCATCTGAAAGAGAATACCCGTAGTCTCGCCTGCATTACAAAGTGGGACAGCTCACTAAATCAGATTGTCTCTGCAAAATAAAAACTGCTGGATTTTTCCCCTGATGCACACAGGGGCCTTCTGGAACTACTATGAGCTGAGCACTGAGAACACAGCACATCTACTCGCAGTTCTCACAGACCTCATGCCCCAACTGGATACAACAAACTGTAAACAAAAGTAACTAAATATCACAAGATACATATGTTAGGAAAAGCAGAACAGGTAGAGAGGCAAAATATCAAGAAATGGTCAAAAGCACACCACACTGCTAATCACAAGTAATCCATTAGTGGTAGGATTTGGATTAAACTGCAACTAGATTTTACTTAGTTATTATTCATGAGACATTCTGTTTTTCAATTTTTTTTTTTTGTTAGCCCACCCACTTTAAAGCTTCAAGCATTAATTTGATTTCCCGCCAATAATTTGAAGATAATGATTTATGTCTTGGTTCTGTCTGCATGGATTGTCTTCTGATAATTTGGAGAGAAAATGATGTGTATCTCCCCTCTTTTCAGACAGTGGCCTGAGGGATTTTATTCATCATGGGGGCAGGGCCTTAATTTTTCCGACAGATTTACGAAACAGGAAGACAAAAACCCAGAATTGAATGAATCTGTCAAACTCATTTTCTTTCAGGGTTTCCTGCCAATTTTTGCTCCCACCCTCTTCGCTCTCTTTTTTTTTCTGTTTCTTTTATGTAAAAGAAACGATAAAATAAATCTTAAAAAGAATGGATTCTCATGGGGAAGCTGGGATGGCTTAGCAGGTTAAGTGCTCTCTTTGCAGCCCTGGAGCCTGAGGATTGAATCCCAGGCCTGGCCCATGTAGACCCATATGCTGAACTGGGGTGTGCCCCCAGTTCAGTTCTTGCCAGGGCCTGTGCAGGAGGCTCCTGGCCCAGTTCCTGC